>MU751806.1:62796-137948 GCA_026770625.1 Nicotiana glauca | reverse complement strand
TATATATATATATATATATATATATATATATATATAATGTCCTAGCTTAAGACGCTATACTTAACTGGACAAACAGCCATTAAGGTATAACGCCTTTAGCTAGGGCATTATATATATTTTGATTACTAATTTTTTTTTTATATATTTTGGTTCTTTGAGTCCAAAAGAATCACGTTTTGATTCCGGACTCAAGGCCATTTATAACAGTAGAAAGAGTCAGAACGCAACAAAGGCCAATTATGACAGTAGTCGGTCAAATGTCATTACTTGGCTCATCTCTATAACTTTGAAGCATGTTTTGCCTTCAATCTCCAATTCGGTTCAAGCTCCTTTTGTATATTTATCACCATCGTCAAATTTTCTTTCTTTTTCCTTTTCGTGTTTTTTTCCCCTTATGAAAGAAGATAATTCATCCCTCGTTTCTTCAATTGTAAAAATTAAAGTTACCGAAATGAGCTTGATGGGTCCAAATAAGAAGTTCACTAACTATGTTGATAACAAAAATAATAAAAAGTGCTTATGTGATGTCTTTCGAAAAAGTGAAAGGGCCGTGAGGTTTTGCTGGCCCTAAGCCCCTAACATATTCAAAAGATTAATTCAGCGTAATGGAAAGCCTGTTGTCACGATCCAAATCCCGATCGTAATGTCGCTCAACACCTTGTTAGGCAAGCCCGACCATTTAACAAATACCCCAAGTAATGGTGATTCAAGAGTTTAAACACAGATATTAAATTACCAATTCATGATATTAAAAGACTATAAATACGGAGAAAGTGTACTGAAATCCAACAAAATACGGAAAAACATAAGCCCAAAACAAGATCCGGTGTCACGACCATGAGCCTCTAATACAGAGTGGCATCCTATAGCAATACCGTCTAAGAAAACAAGATAATAAAATATAAGAATAGGAGGGAAGAATCAGGGCTGCAGACGCCATGCAGCTACCTCGATGCTCCCGAAGAAGTGCTGCTCAACTAGACAGGTCCTCCCCCAGAGTGTGATGCACCTGAATCTGCACACAAGGTGCAGGGAGTAAAGTGAGTACTCCGACTCAGTGAGTAATAACAATAAATAACAACTGAGAATATAAAATCCCATATAGGCACAAGTAATGCTATTTCAAGCAGTAAAACCAGGTAAAACAGTAAAACTAGTAAAATTAACAAGAAATCCTCTGTGAAAACAATTTAAATCAATTATGCTCAATCAGTGAGAAATGCTCGGAATACTTTCCTGGTCAGTCATTGTTACTTGACCGGTCAGCCATTGTTACCTGACCAAAACGTGCGTTACAATGCCATTGTTACCATTGGTCAGTCATTGTTACCTGACTGGTCAACCATTGTTACCTAACCAAAACGCGTATAACAGTGTCATTGTTACCACTGTCTAAAGTTTAGGGTACCCGCGCTCACTGTGGGTGTGCAGACTCCAGAGGGGTTCCTACAGCCCAAGCGCTATCAACAAGGCCTGAAAGCCTGAACAATATCAACACAAGGCCTGGAAGCCTGCTCACAATATACTCGAGGCCTGAAAGCCTCCTCATATCACTCATCATGCCCTCACATAAGGCCCTCGGCCTCAATCAGTCCAAAAAAATAGTCAAAAGCCCCTCGGGTATCAGTAAAATAATAATACTCAGCTCAAGCAATAGCTAATAACAGTTAAAACTCCAAGTTTGAGTAAAATGTAGCGGAGTTCATGAAACTGTGTAAATCACATGGACTGAGTTCAAATAATATTTCAAATAGTGAGGAAAACAGTGATGATGGTTCATAAAGAATTCAAACAGTCGGCAATAAGCCCCAAATATGGCAACGAGCCCAAATCATAGTGTAAAACAACAAGTCATAGTTAATACACGGTAAAATATCATCCGGACCGGACCAAGTCACAGTCCCCAACAGTAAATAACCCCGCGCTCGTCGTTGAACGCGTGCCTCATCTCAACACAGCACCAACTTGTGCAAAATCCGGGGTTTCAAGACCTCAGGACGTCATTTAAAATCATTACTCACCTCTAGCCGGCCAAAAGTCTAGCTCGCCAAGCCTTTTCCCCTCGAATCGACCTCCTCGCGCATCGAATCTGATCAAAACCTCAAGGAATGTGTTACAATAGGCTAAACGAACATAACCCAATCGAATTTACTCGAAAAACGTCGAAAATCACGAAGTTGGTAAAATACGAGCCCCAGGCTCACTTCTCAAAAAATTACAAAATTCACATCACCGGACTCCTCGTATCGCCACGAGTCTGCACATATCAAATTTATCAAAATCGGAGCCCAAATGCCCCCTCAAATCCCAAATTTCCATTTCAAAAACCAAACTCTAGTTCTTCCAATTTTTACCCAATTTTTCCAAGAATTAAAGGTTGATTCTTCGAAAAAATGATGTTTCTAGGCCATAGGACTTACCTCCAATCGATTCCCAGTCAAAACTCTCTAAAATCCCCGTCAAAAGTTCTCAAGCTCGCTCAAACATGGTGGAAATAAAATAACCCTCGCGGATGAAAAATAACATTTAAACCTACTGTCCTTCAGGGGTTTCCGCTCCTGCAGTCCCCACATCGCTTCCGCGTGTCTTCTTCTGTGGTCCTTGTCCGCTTCAGCGGAATCTCATTAAATCCCAACGGTCGCTTCTGCGACAAAATTCTTCGCTTCTGTGAAGCCTCACCTCCAAGCCCAAACCGCTCCTGCGCCAACTTCAAATTCCTTCTGTTAGCCACCCGGAATTACCCCGAGGCCCCCGGAACCTCAACCTAAGGCACCAACATATCTTAAAACATCATACGAACTTGTTCCAACCATCAAAACATATCGAACAACACTAAAATCATCAATTCACATCGGATTCAAGCCTAAGTTTCTTCAAAACTTCCAAAACACGCATTCGATCAAAAACCCATCCAAAACACCTCCGAATGACCTGAAATTTTGCACGCACATCCAAAATCACATAACGGAACTATTGCAACTCTCGGAATTCTATTCCGACCCCCAGATCAAAATCTCACCTACCAACTGGAATTCGCCAACATACTAACTTCGCCAATTCAAGCCTAATTCTACACCGGACCTCAAAAATCATTTCCGATCGCGCCCTTAAGTCATAATTCATCCCCCGAAGCTAACCAAATCAACAGAAATCACATCCGAGCCCTCTAACTAAATAGTAAACTTTCGGTGGACTTTTCAAAAACAAGCTTCCCTTATAGAGACTAAGTGTCTCATTTCTATCTAAAACCCATCCAATTCAACTCGATCACCTCAAATACCGAAAATGAAACATAGAGAAACAAAATTTGGGGAAAAGGGGTGGTAACTCACGTGACGACGGGCCGGGTCGTCACATTCTCCCCAACTAAAACAAGCGCTCGTCCTCGAACGGGTCAAGAAACATACCTGGAGTCTCAAACAAGCAAGGATATCTGCTCCGCATCTCCTGCTAGGTATCCCAAGTAGCCTCCTCCACGGGCTAACCCCTCCACTGCACCTTCACTGAAGCTATATCCTTTGACCTCAACTTTCGAACCTGGCGACTCAGAATAGCCACTGGCTCTACATCATATGTCAAATCGTCATCCAACTGAACCGTGTTGAAATCCAAAATATGGGATGGGTCCCCAACATACTTCCGGAGCATAGATACATGAAATACCGGATGAACCCCCGACAAGCTGGGGGGAAAAGAAAGCATATAGGCCACATCCCCAATCCTCCTAAGAACCTCAAACGGCCCAATGAACCGCGGACTCAACTTCCCTTTCTTTCCAAATCTCATAACGCCCTTCATGGGCGAAACCTTCAACAAAACCTTCTCCCCAGCATGTAAGATACATCCCGAACCTTCTAGTCCGCATAACTCTTCTGACGCGACTGAGCTGTACGAAGTCTCTCCTGGATCACTTTCACTTTCTCTAAGGCATCCTGGACCAACTCTGTCTCCAATAGTCTAGCCTCATCGGGCTCAAACCAACCAATCGGAGATCTACACCGTCTCCCATATGAGGCCTCATATGGTACCATCTGGATACTGGACTAGTAGCTGTTGTTGTAAGCAAACTCTGCAAGTGGCAAGAACTTAGCCCAAGAACCTCCAAAATCAATAACACAAGCGCACAACATGTCCTCCAATATCTGAATGGTACGCTCGGACTGCCCGTCCAGCTGAGGATGAAACGCTGTGCTCAACTCTACCTGTGTACCCAACTCCCGTTGAAAAGTCCTCCAAAACTGGGAAGTAAACTGAGTACCCCTATCTGAGATAATAGAAACTGGGACCCCATGCAACCGAACAATCTCCCGGATGAAAATCTCCGCTAACCGCTCCAAAAAATAGGTAGTACACACCGGAATGAAGTGTGCCGACTTGGTCAGCCAATCCACTATCACCCAAATCGAATCATACTTCCTCGAGGTCCGAGGGAGACCACTCACAAAATCCATAGTAATCCTCTCCCACTTCCACTCGGGAATATCCATGCGCTGAAGCACACCACCGGGCCTCTAATGTTCATATTTCACCTGCTGACAGTTGAGGCACCGAGCTACATAACTCACAATGTCCTTCTTCATTCTCCGCCACCAGTAATGCTGTTTCAAATCCTGATACACCGTCGCGGCACTTGGATGAATGGAATACTGCGAGCTGTGGGCCTCCTCTAATATCAACTCCCGAAGCCCATCCACATTGGGCACGCAAATCTGGCCTTGCATCCTCAACACACCCTCATCATAAATAGTCACATCTCTCGCATCATCATGCTGAACCCTGTCCTTAAGGACAAGCAAGTGTGGATCATCATACGCCTGCTCTCTGATTCGGTCATACAAGGAAGACTGAGAAATAACGCAAGCCAACACCCGACTAGGCTCCGAAATGTCTAACCTCACCATCCGATTGGCCAAAGCCTGGACATCAACTTCAAAGGGCCTCTCCCCAACTGGAATGTACGCTAGACTACCCATACTAACCACTTTCCGACTCAAAGCATCGGCCTCCACATTGGCCTTCACCGGGTGATACAAAATGGTAATATCATAGTCCTTGAGTAACTCAAGCCACCTCCGTTGTCTCAAATTAAGATCCTACTGTTTGAACAAATGCTGAAGGCTATGATGATCAGTGTACACCTCACAAGATACGCCATATAAGTAGTGCCTCAAAATCTTCAAAGCATGAACTATAGCGGCCAACTCCAAATCATGTACAATTAGTTCTTCTCATGGGGCTTCAACTGACGAGAAGCATATGCAATAACTCTACCCTCCTGCATCAACACACATCCAATCCCAACTCTCGAAACATCACAATACACAGTGTAAGAACCTGTAGCTGATGGAAATACCAATACCGGAGCCATGGTCAAGGCTGTCTTGAGCTTCTAAAAGCTCTTCTCGCACTCATCAGACCACACAAATGGAGCACCCTTCTGCGTCAACTTGGTCAAAGGCGATGCAATAGAAGAAAATCCCTGAACAAATCGGCGATAATACCCTGCCAACCCAAGGAAACTACGAATCTCCATGGCCATGGTCAGTCTAGGCCAACTCTGCACCGCCTCTATCTTCTTCGGGTCGACCTGAATACCCTCGCTGGACACCACGTGCCCTAAGAAACCCACTGACCCAAGCCAAAACTCACACTTGGAAAACTTTGCATAAAGCTTCTCCTCCCTCAATCTCTGTAATACCAATCTCAAGTGCTGAGCGTGCTCCTCCTGGATACGCGAGTACACCAATATATCATTAATAAAATAATCACAAACAAATCCAGATACGACCAAAATACACTATTTATCAAGTGTATGAACGCAGCTGAGGCATTAGTCAGCCCAAAAGACATGACCAGAAACTTATAATGCACATATCTAGTCCTGAAGGCAGTCTTCATAATATCTGAATCCCTGATCTTCAACTGGTGGTAGCCTGAACGGAGATCAATCTTAGAGAATACCCTTGCCCCATTGAGCTGGTCAAACGAATCATCAATGCGCGGTAGTGGATACTTGTTCTTCACTGTCACCTTGTTCAACTGCCTGTAGTCAATGCACATTCTCATTGTACCATCCTTCTTCTTTACAAATAGGACTGGTGCACCCCACGGTGACACACTAGGACGAATAAACCCCTTATATAGGAGTTCCTGAAGCTGATCCTTTAGTTCTTTCAACTCCGCTAGTGCCATGTGATACGGAGGAATAGAAATGGGCTAATTTCCCGGCACTAGGTCAATACCAAAATCAATGTCCCTGTCCGGCGGCATGCCCGACAGGTCTGCTGGAAACACATCAGGGAAGTCCCTCACAACGGGAACAGAATCAAGACTAGGAGTCTCAGCTCCAATGTCTCTCACAAAAGCCAAATATGATAAACAACCCTTCCCAACCATCAGCTGGGCCTTTAGGAAAAAATTACCCGGCTGGGAACATAGTCAGTCATACCACGCCACTCAATCCTCGGAACACCCGGAATAGCCAACGTGACTGTCTTGGCATGACAGTCGATAATAGCATGGCACGGAGATAGCCAATCCACGCCCAGAATAACATCAAAATTTACCATGCTCAACAGCAACAAGTTAACTCTGGTCTCCAGACCCCCAATAGTCACTAAACACGACCGATATACATGGTCTACCATAATAGTATCGCCCATCGAGGTGGACACATGAACATGTAAAGCAAGGCACCCCCAGGTCGTACCCAAATGGTGAGCAAAATAAGAAGACACATAGGAATAGGTAGAACCGGGATCAAATAAAATCGAGGCATCCTTGTGGCAGACTGAAATAATACCTGTGATAACGGCATCCGAAGCAATAGCATCTGACCGGCCCTGAAGAGCATAGAATCGAGCCTGACCACCACTCGATCGGCCTCCCCCTCTGGGGCGGCCCCTAGCTGCCTGACCCTCACCCTTAGCTGGTGGGACGGGTGCTGAAGAAGATGGGCCAGAAGATGAGGGCTGACCCCTCTGCTAGGATTGACTACCACGACGTCAAGGACAATGCCTCCATACGTGGCCAACCTCCCCGCACTTATAACAGCTGTCTGGTGCTAGAGAATGGGACTGGAGGGAACCCCGCACATCAAAGTGATTGGCTGAGGCACTCTGTCTGGAGGAACCCTGAACAGATGGAGCTCGTGATGAACTCTGAGCTGGAAGAGCGCTAAGAGATGGCTGGCTCTACTGATAACCCTGATGACCTTGGCCTGAAGATGACCCACGATAGTCAGAGCGAGCTGACTGAGGAGGCCTAAATGAACGACCTCTGCTCTGCTGGAACTGACCCCTAGACGGAGCACCACTAAAGCTACCAGAACCTCAAGGCCTCTTGGCCTCCCTCTCCTCTCTGTCCTGACGGCGAGCCAACTCAATATCACGAGCAATGTCAACTGCATCCTCAAAGGATATACCCAGAACTCTCTCTCGAGTCATCAGAATACGAAGATGATAGTTAAGTTCAGCTACAAACCACTTGTTCCTCTCCCTGTCGGTCGGAAGCATCCATTAGGCATGAAGGGCTAACTAAGAAAATCTCACCTCATACTGGGTCATAGTCATGTCTCCCTGTCGAAGCCACTCGAACTGCCTACGCAGCTCCTCCCTATGAGACTGTGGTACCCACTTCTCCAAAAAGATAGTGGAGAACTCCTACCATGACAAAGGCGCTGCACCCGTCGGCCTACGCCGCTCATATGCCTCCCACCATGTGAAGGCAGCCCCAGTGAACTAAAATTTGGCGAATGCTACTCCGCTGGTCTCCAAGATCCCTACCGTCCGAAGCATACGCTGACACTTGTCAAGGAATCCCTGGGCATCCTCGCCCTAAGCACTACTGAAAACTAGAGGCTGAAGCCTACTGAACCTCTCGAGATGACATTGCTCATCGTCTGGCATAGCTGGAACCACAAAATCCTGAACTGGTACCACCGGCTGAGCTGGAGCTGCTCCCGGTGTGAGTAAACCCTGCACCACCTGCTCGGGTGTGCGAGCAGCGGGGGTCTGACTGCCTCCCCCTGTCTGAGAAGTAGCTGCTATAGTGGCTGAGACTACCTGGGCTAGGCCAGTGCAAACTGATAGTATCTGGGCCAAGGTCTCCTGGAGACCCGGGATCACAATGGTCACTGCCGGTGCCTGACTAAGGGCTGCTGGAATGTCTGCAGCTGGAGTCTGGCCCTGAGCCTGGACAACTGGTGGGTCAACAGGTGTTGCCCCTGCTGCTCTGCCTCAACCATAACTGCGTCCACGGCCTCGAGGGGGTGGTACAGCCTCTAGGGGGTGGTACTGGTGATCGTCCGCCACGTCCGGTAACACGGGTTCTCGCCATCTACGATAGAATTGAATACAGAAGTTTAGTTCTCGAATCAAAAAAGTCGCACGACAAGAATTCCAAGAATATGAAGTTTTCCTAAAGGTTCTGTAGCCTTTCGAGGAGAAATACAGGCGTCCCCGTACCGCTCCGCGAGACTCTACTAAACCGGCTCATGATTCGCGAGACCAGGTAACCTAGGCTCTGATACCAACTTGTCACGACCCAAACCCCGGTCGTGATGGCGCCTAACACCTTGTTAGGCAAGCCCGACCAATTAACAAATACCCCAACTAATGGTGATTCAAGAGTTTAAACACAACTAATAAATTACCAATTCATCATATTAAAAGACTATAAATACGGAGAAAGTGTACTGAAATCCAACAGAATACGGAAAAACATAAGCCCAAAATAGGATCCGGTGTCATGACCATGAGCCTCTAATATAGAGTGTAATCCTATAGCAATACCATCTAAGAAAATAGGATAATAAAAGATAAGAATAGGAGGGAAGAATCAGGGCTATGGACGCCATGCTGCTACCTCGATGCTTTCGAAGAAGTGCTGCTAAACTAGACAGGTCCTCCCTCAGAGTGTGATGCACCTGAATCTGCACACAAGGTGCAGGGAGTAAAGTGAGTACTCTGACTCAGTGAGTAATAACAATAAGTAACGATTGAGAATATAAAATCCCATATAGGCACAAGTAATGCTATCTCAAGCAGTAAAACCAGGTAAAACAGTAAAACCAGTGAAATTAACAAGAAATCCTCTGTGAAAACAATTTAAATCAATTATGCTCAATCGGTAAGAAATGCTCAGAATACTTTCCTGGTCAGTCATTGTTACCTGACTAGTTAGCCATTGTTACCTGACCAAAACGCGCGTTACAGTGCCATTGTTACCATTGGTCAATCATTGTTACCTGACCAAAATGCGTATAACAGTTTCATTGTTACCACTGTCTAAAGTTTAGGGTACCCGCGCTCACTGTGGGTTTGCAGACTCCGGAGGGGCTCCTATAGCCCAAGCGCTATCAACAAGTCATGAAAGGCTGAAAAATATCAACACAAGGCCTGGAAGCCTGCTCACAATATCCTCGAGGCCTGAAAGCCTCCTCATATCACTCATCATGCCCTCACATAAGGCCCTCGGCCTCAATCAGTCCTAAAAATAGTCGAAAGCCCCTCGGACATCAGTAAAACAATAATACTCAGCCCAAGCAATAGCTCAAATAACAGTTAAAACTCCAAGTTTGAGTAAAATGTAGTTGAGTTCATAAAACTGTGTAAATCACATGGAGTGAGTTCAAATAATATTTCAAATAGTGATAAAAACAGTGATGATGGTTCATAAAGAGTTCAAACAGTCGGCAATAAGCCCCAAATATGGAAATGAGCCAAAATCATAGTGTAAAACAACAAGTCATAGTTAATACGCGGTAAAATATCATCCGGGCTGGACCAAGTCACAGTACCCAATAGTAAATAACCCCGCGCTCGTCGTTGAACGCGTGTCTCATCTCAACACAGCACCAAGTTGTGCAAAATTCGGGGTTTCAAGACCCCAGTATGTCATTTAAAATCATTACTCACCTCTAGCCGGCCAAAAGTCTAGCTCGCCAAGCCTTTTCCCCTCGAATCGACCTCCTCGCGCGTTGAATCTGATCAAAGCCACACAGAATGTGTTACAATAGGCTAAAGGAACATAACCCAATTGAATTTATTCGAAAAACATCGAAAATCACGAAGTTGGCAAAACCCGAGCCCCGGGCCCACTTCTCAAAAAATTACAAAATTCATATCACCGGACTCCTCGTCTCGCCACGAGTCCACATATATCAAATTTATCAAAATCGGAGCCCAAATGCCCCCTCAAATCCCAAATTTCCATTTCAAAAACCAATCCCTAGTTCTTCCAATTTTTTCCCAATTTTTCCAAGAATTAAGGGTTGATTCTTCAATAAAATGATGTTTATAGGCCATAGGACTTACCTCCAATCGATTCACAGACAAAAATCTCTAAAATCCCCGTCAAAAGTTCTCAGGCTCGCTCAAAAATGGTGGAAATAACATAACCCTCGCGGATGAAAAATAACATTTAAACCTACTGGCCTTTAGGGGTTTCTGCTTCTGCGGTCCCCACATCGCTTCCACGTGACCACTTCTATGGTCCTTGTCCGCTTAAGCGGAATCTCATTAAATCCCAACGGTCGCTTCTGCGACAAAATTCTTCGCTTCTGCGAAGCCTCACCTCCAAGCCCAAACCGCTCTTGCGACTTGTTGTCCGCTTCTGTGGACTCGCATAGGCGAAACATACTTCCGCTTCTGCGGAACTGCTCAACCTCACCCTTTTTCGCACCTGCGATGACATCTCCGTTTCCGCGCAACCGCATCTGCTGTCTCCTTTCCACTGATGCGGAAACACCTACTGCAACCAAACCTGCAATTTTTCCAACTTCAAATTCCTTCCGTTAGCCACCCGAAATCACCCCGAGGCCCCCGGGACCTAAACCAAAGGAACCAACATATCCCAAAACATCATACAAACTTGTTCCAATAATCAAAACATATCGAACAACACTAAAATCATCAATTCACATCGGATTCAAGACTAAGTTTCTTCAAAACTTCCGAAACATGCATTCGATAAAAAACCCAAACAAAATACCTCTGAATGACCTGAAAGTTTGCACGCACATCCAAAATCACTTAACAGAACTACTGCAACTCTCAGAATTCTATTCCGACCCCCAGATCGAAATCTCACCTACCAACCGGAATTCGCCAACATACTAACTTCGCCAATTCAAGCCTAATTCTACACCGGACCTCCAAAATCACTTTCGATCGCGCCCTTAAGTCACAATTCATCCCCCGAAGCTAACCGAATCAACAAAAATCACATCCGAGCCCTCTAACTCAATAGTCAACTTCCGGTTGATTTTTCCAAAATAAGCTTCCCTTCAAGAGACTAAGTGTCTCATTTCTATCTAAATCCCATCCAATTCAACTCGATCACCTCAAATACCGAAAATGAAACATAGAGAAGCATAATGTGGGGGGAAACGGGGTGGTAACTAACGTGGCGATGGGCCGGGTCGTCACATCCTCCCCAACTAAAACAAACGCTCGTCCTCGAACGGGTCAAGAAACATACCTAGAGTCTCAAACAAGCGAGGATATCTGCTCCGCATCTCTTGCTAGGTCTCCCAAGTAGCCTCCTCCATAGGCTGACCCCTCCACTGCACCTTCACTAAAGCTATATCCTTTGACCTCAACTTTCGAACCTGGCAACCCAGAATAACCACTGGCTCCACATTATATGTCAAATTGTCATCCAACTGAACCGTGTTGAAAGCCAAAATATGGGACGGGTCCCCAACATACTTCCGGAGCATAGATACATGAAATACCGGATGAACCCCCGACAAGCTAGGTGGCAAATTAAGCATATAGGCCACCTCCCCAATCCTCCTAAGAACCTCAAAAGGCCAAATGAACCACGGACTCAACTTCCCTTTCTTTCCAAATCTCATAATGCCCTTCATGGGCGAAACCTTCAACAAAACCTTCTCGCCCACCATGTAAGATACATCCCGAACCTTCCGTTCCGCATAACTCTTCTGACGCAACTAAGCTGTACGAAGTCACTCCTGGATCACTTTCACTTTCTCTAAGGCATCCTGGACCAACTCTGTCTCCAATAGTCTAGCCTTGCCGGGCTCAAACCAACCAATCGAAGATCTACACCGTCTTCCATATAAGGCCTCATATGGTGCCATCTGGATACTGGACTGGTAGCTGTTGTTTCAAGCAAACTCTGCAAGTGGCAAGAACTCAGCCCAAGAACCTCCAAAATCAATAACACAAGCGCGCAACATGTCCTCCAATATCTGAATGGTACGCTCGGACTGCCCCTCCGTCTAAGGATGAAACGCTGTGCTCAACTCTACCTGTGTACCCAACTCACGCTGAAAAGTCCTCCAAAACAGGGAAGTAAATTGAGTACCCCTATCTGAGATAATAGAAACTGGGACCCCATGCAAAATCACCTAACGGAACTGCTGTAACTCTCGAAATTCCATTCCGACCCCTAGATCAAAATCTCACCTACCAACCGGAATTCGCCAACATACTAACTTCGCCAATTCAAGCTTAATTATACACCGGACCTCTAAAATCACTTCCGACTGCGCCCTTAAGTCACAATTCATCCCCCGAAACTAACCGAATCAATAGAAATCACATCCGAGCCCTCTAACTCAATAGTCAACTTTCGGTTGACTTTTCCAAAACAAGCTTCTCATTTCCATCTAAAGCCCATCCAATTCGACTCGATCACCTCAAATACTGGAAATGAAGCATAGAGAAACATAATGTGGGGGAAACAGGATGGTAACTCACGTGACGACGGGTCGGGTCGTCACAACTGTTTGGCCCGATTTGTTTGAAGACAAAAGTATTTTTTTAGGTTAAAAAAGTACTTTCTGGAAAATTTAAGGTCTTTCGCGAAAATGAAAAGTATTTTTGAGCAACAGTAGAAGCAATTTTTCTACTTTTGCGGAGAAGCGATAAATTCTAGCTTCTTCCAAGAAGCAGAAGCTGAAAATTAGCTTATTCAAGACCAAAATAACCTTACAATAAATTTAAATTTTCAAAATTATCTCTCATTAATTTAATATTTTTCTTTTTCTTTTCTTTTTTCTTTTTATTTTTACCATACATTTCTTCTCTCTTTTTATTTTAATACTTTTTCTTCTCTTTCTCCTATTCGTAGGAGTAGATTTTAAATTTACATTGAATGATGTACTTTGACATATTTAAATTATTATGTAAATAATAAATAATACCAAACATTTAATATCACACCTCCTTTTTTACACTTATACCCGAAGGATAAATGTATGAGGGAGTTTTTCCATTTAAAGTGACATTATTCGAAATGAGATTATTTATTTATTTTTTAGAGTCGCCGCTTGGGATAGGATGGGCTTTTGGTGTCCCAAGTCACCGGTTTAATTTGAATCCCAAATCGAGGAAAATTTCGACTTCCCAATTGAAGTCTGCGAATCATAAATTTTAAATAAGGAATTCTGTTGACCCGAGGGAAGGTGTTAGGCACCCCCGGATCCCATGGTTCTAGCACGATCGCTCAAATTATTATAAACGGCTAAAATATGATTTTATACATGTCACCCTATAGTGCAATTTTAGAGTTATCTAACCGCTTTTAGTTAGAATTTTTTAGGAAAGTGAACGTCGTCTAAAAACGTATTTTTGGATCACGTCACATGAAATGCACCCGGATCCTCGACACATTCTTATCCAATATTTTGGGATTTGGATTTGGGTTGCATGAAATGCCCACCCATATTTAAGAAGGTAATATTATTAAAAGCGCGCCTAAAGCGACTAACAAGTTATTATCTTTGCGAAGGGCCGTGAAATTCGCTAAAAGGCACGCTCCAAATTCTAAGTAATTTTAATAGGTACATTTAAAGAGGGCCCTGCAAGTTATGCATTTTTGTTTGGCGGGGCTCATCTCATTTTTATTATTTAAAGTCCAACCTAAAGCAAACTAATATTTTCTATTTCTTTTGTCTCTAAAAGGGCCTAATTAATTTGAATTTATAAATTCGGGCCTCGAGTTCAAGTCTGAATTCAAACAAAAGGGAGGACCCTCTTAATTTGAACCCGCTACCTAACACGAAAACCTAAATTTATATTACAAATTAATCCCCATATTCCTAATATAATTTTAAAGGATTTTTGACGTCTAGCATTTTTGGGCCTTGAAGGTTTGGCCCAGGTCTGTAACGTGAAGCTGTCCAGATGGCTGGGCTAGGGTGCAAGCCCAATTTAAAAGAGTCTTGTCCTTAGTGGACTGCCCAGTATGTTGGCCTAGGACCCACTGTATTTGGACCCCCTATTTAAATAGCTGGGTCGATGTTGGCCCATTTCCTTTCATGGTTCAAAGAGTTGAACTAATATTGGCTCATTATTACTAGGCATCATGTAACGATCCGATCAGTTGAATTGAGCCCTAGCGCGTCGTTCAGTAGTCTGAGGCCATAACCAGCTTCATTTCAGGTATTGTGACTTATTCGCATGGTCGGAATTTAAATTCAGGAAGATCAGAGTTAAATTTAAATGAAAATTCTCATTTGAGAAGCTTAAAGTTGAAAAAATGGACTAGGTTTGGACTTTTAAGTAGACGACCTCAGAATCAGGATTTGAAGATTCCAGCAGGTTCGTATGATTATTTCGGACTTGGGCGTATGCCCGAATTGGGTTTTGGATGACCCGGGAGCGTTTGGGCGCCTATTGTGGAAGTTAGCATTTTAGAAGGAATTTCTTAAGTTTGGCTTGAAGTGCATTTCAGTGTTATCGATGTCCGTTTGGGATTTCGAGTCTGGAAAAAGCTCCGTATGGTGATTCAGGAGTTGGAAGCGCGATCGGAAGTGAATTCAGAGGTCCGTATTTCCTATTGGAGCAATTTGCCTAAAGTTAGAATTTGAAGGTTTTTTAGAAGTTTGACCGGAGATTGACTTTTTGATATCGGTGTCGGAATCCAATTCCAAAAGTTGGAGTAGGTCTGTAATGTCAAATATGACTTGTGTGCAAAATTTGAGGTCAATCGAACGTGATTTGATAGGTTTAAACATCGGAAGTAGAAGTTGGAAGGTTCAAAGTTCATAAAGCTTGAATCGGGGTGTAATTCATGTTTTTAGCGTTGTTTGTTATGATTGGAGGCCTCGAGCAAGTCCATAATGTGTTATGGGACTGGTTGGTGCAATTGGTTGGGGTCCCGGGGGCCTCGGGTGGATTCCGGATAGTCAACGGATCGAATTTGGGTTAAAAACTATTGCTGGTTGCTGCTATCTGGTTTCCTTCTTCGCGAACGCGAAGCAAGTCTTGCGAATGCGAAGAGGAAAATGGGAGGCTTCAGGTTTTGGCCTTCGCGAACGCGAAGAGGAAGTTGCGAACGTGGAGGGGCGGGCTGAGCTGCTACGCGAACGCGAGGAGTGGATCGCGAACGCGTAGATGGAAAAGGTGGGCCTGGGGTCTTTGGCCTACGCGAACGTGAGGCCTTGTACGCGAACCCAAAGGTCTGGGTGACTGGCCTTCGCGAATGCGAGCGGGAGACCGCAAACGCGAAGAAGAGCGGACCTGGGCAGGGCAGAATGTTTAAAAATCAAGATTTGGGTTCATTTCGCCCATTTTCATGGCTTGGGGGTGATTTTTGTAGAGCTTCAAGGAGGGATTTTGTCATCTATGTTAAGGTAAGTTATCCCCACCACTCTTGAGTTGAATATATCAATTATATATGGTTTTAAGCATGGAAATTAGTGTAAATATTGAGGTTTTGGTTGAAACCTAGAAAACTATAATCTTGGATTTTTGCCACGATTTTGAGTATGTAATTAGGAGAAAATCATATATTTGAGTTCCTAAGGTCATGGGTAACCTCTGTCTTCGAGAAATTTTGGATTCCGGGCACGTGGGCCCAAGGGCATTTTTGTCAACTTTTCGTCCGGGGTTAGGAATTGTTATAAATTGGGTTGTAAAGTATAATTGAGCATATATTAATGGATTTGTGTTATCGTTGGCTAGTTTTGGAGCATTGTGCATTGGTGCAAGTCTTCGAAAGAATGTAGAATGTCGGTTGTGGATCTTCGGAGCGAGGTGAGTTTCTTTTCTAATCTTGTGAGGGGGAATTTACCCCATAGGTGAAGTAATTGATTATGTGCTCCTATTTGTGGGGGCTACGTACGCACGAGATGAGGAGAGTCCGTGCGTAGCTACTATTATGATATTGTTTGGGTAGTTAGGACCCAAAAGCATGTTGCACGTGGATTAATTATAAACTCATTGGTAGCTTGAATTGCTTAACTCATATCGAATTAGTAATTAAATTTCTAAAAGGATTAAACTTCATTTCTTAAATTGTTAAAGGAGAATTGGTTTTAGTTGAATAAATATTCCCCGATAATTTCTTATTTGACTGATTGCGCATGTATTTTATGTGTGCCTGCGTCACATGGATGATTCGCGAGCAAGATATGTGTTTATTTATGGAACGGGCCAAATGCCTCGGTGAGAATAGATACATCTATGGTTCGTGCTGCTCGACCCTCGGCAGTGCACAATTTATATTCCTGTTGGAGCGGGCCATCGACCTCGGCATGATTTGCGCATGTTTATCTGTTACTTGAAAATTGTAAATGTGGAATTGGCCTACGTTGCTTGATATTAACTGATAAGATAATAAAGAACAAACTTTAGAAACCCTTAATTTATTGTTGAAGGTGTTTACCTATTTTCTGGCTTCACAATCAGAACTTTATACAAATCCATGATTATCCTCGCACATATAGAATATTGCTAATTGACCTCTAGTGAGTTTCGCAGTTGGCCATCTCGTCTCTACCCCTTAGGGATTAGGTGGGATACTCACTGAGTACACGTTGATTACGTACTCATACTACACTTCTGTGCATTTTTGTTGCACAGGTATATATGCCTCTAGCAGCCTATTGGGTGGAACAGCATGGATGACGCTGGGACTAGATGAGCTGCATCATTCGAGGCGACCGCAGCTAGGGTAGTCCCTTCCAGTGTACTGTATTTACTTTCCGTCCACTGTATTCTGGACGGATGTTGTATTTTATTTCTCTTATCAGTAGTTGCTCATGTACTTGTAACACCAGGTTTCTGGGATGATTTTCAACGGATTTGTACGAGTTGTTAATATTTAAATTTGAATTCAAGTAGTGAACTTTTATTTATGAAAATGGAAGGAAAAACCTTAGGCTTTCAAAAGTATTAAAAGAGGAATTAATTGATAATCTAGTTGGCTGGCCTGACAGAGGTGTCTAGCGGCACCACGACCCTTAGTGGATTTTGGGTCGTGATAACATGGTATCAGAGCACTAGATTCCCGTCGGTCTCACGAGTCATGAGAAAGTCTAGTAGATTCATTGCGGATCGGTACGGAGAGGTTTGTACTTATCCTCGGGAGGCTACAGGGCTATTAGGAGTACTTCCCTTCTTGATTTCCTTTTCATGCGGTTCGATTCCTTTGAGGTTTATGCCTTTCATTTCTTCCTACTCAATCTTACGCGAGCGCTTGTTATAAATTGAAAATTGAAGGATTGTAATGGCACTACAAATGTGGTGCGGGATGATTTTCCCGGTATAGTTGATTGGACTATTATAGTCGCACTTTGGAGGGATATTCTATTGTTTTAGCTCAGTAACAGAACTTCTAAGAGTCTTGAGGCTAGGTACAGGTTGCCATGATACTTATGAGCAATCACTACAATCGAACTTGTTGTGATGGTAGGATATTTGCCCATGTGTCGGGGCAGTGAATGAATTGAAGGGTGGTTTACTCAGCGTGTAATCAAGGGATTCAGTATTTTATTCCCGGCAGGGGAAGGACAATCGAACTAAGAATGGTCAGGTGTGGGCTGGTGGAAGTAATGAGGCTTGGTATTTGCAAGCATGGTTGAGCTTTCTTTTATGAGAGGGTGTCGTGGTCCTGATTGAACATACTAAGTTATTGGTGTTATAGTCTGCTACAATTCGCCTTTATGGAAGGATGTTGTGAAATAATTTGGAGGTAAATCTGTCAGATATCGTATGACGCGGTGGTTTAAGATCGAATCAGAATTTCTAATATTGACGGCTCGATAAAGATGACCTTTGGAAAGGTTTAAAGTTAGCAGCAATGGTGGATTCAAGTGCCACAAAGATAGATTTTATTTGAGGCAACGATTGAGAAGCAAAGTATGAGGAAGGACATGTGGGAAGTGTCAGGTGGTGTTTAAAACTTCTAGAAGGCCAAGTATGAGGAGCAAGGTCGAGTCGTTAATTAAAGAAATGAGTTCTGCCAAAGTGTAAGAGTGGAGGGTGTTGCATATGGGCTTGGAAGTAGGATGACTACGCCCCTTAAACAGAGTTTCGATCGAATTGGGGATTTTAATGATTGGTGATTGAAGCTTATGGAAACAATTAGAAGTACGGGCTATCATGCGGTAGGAGATTTAATGTAACGGAAGGGGGGCGCTTAAATGAAGAAAGATGTAGCATGACTTTGAAGTGGAAGGATGTTCTCGCGCATTTAATGGGTGTCCACGAAGGGTAAATGGAGTGGTACAGCCAGGAAGTAAGCTTGGACCCAGGAGGGTTATTCCCTGTGAGCAGTTTAGTGGTGGCGTGGTTGGCGAAGCTTCTGCAATGAATTATATTGGTTGTTCAACAAAGAGATCAGTTGTGCGAATGTGGATGATGACTCAGAATATGAAAGATGGAAATTCAGGAAGATCCCGAGAGATTTTGATAATTGGTGGCGCGAGGTTAGGTCAATAAGAGGTAAAAAGGTAGGGCGAACTAAAGAATGGTGAAAGGATGGCTTCAAGCTAAGTGGGAGAGTCCCACCGCATATGATTGGGCTGTATGATTAACTACTTGTGTGATTTCTGGTTATTAGCATATTGATGGATTAATTCAGCTAAAAGAAAAGACCATAGGTAGTAATTCGAGCAAATGAATTGGTGGAGGCATGCGATGGTTGGCATTATTGGCTCATGTTAGGACTTGGGAAAATGTTCAGGATTTATGCCTTGTATGGATACACATTTCAGAGAAAGTGATTTTTGCCAGGTGCCTCGCCGAGAGAGTATTTGTGTGTTATAAGATCTATGGAGTGAGTTATATTCGGGACCAAGTCAGAGCGGGTGGCTCTCAATAATGGTCCTAGTGAATTCAGAAGTTAAAGTGTGGTGCCCGATGATTTCGAGCCTATAAGTACAGTTAAGAATCAAGATTTGTAGCAGTTTATGAAAAGAGGCACAGAATGTTCTATGAAATTTTGACTTGTGGTGTAGCATCTGAAAGATATGAAATAGTTTGTGGGATTTGAGACAGCGTGGTTTCATGATTCAAGGTCGCTCAGGGTGAGTGTAGATGGAGTATATTTTGTGTTTAATGGAGTTAGTCTCATTTCTAGGGCAAGCAAGGATGAATTGGAAGAAGGTGGATTGATTAGCCATAGTTGAATTTGGCATGTTGGGGTCTGTGATCAGTTCGTTCAGCGTGATCGAGTTATGCATATGATTTGTGGTGGTACGTGTGAGGTTGTCGGCCGCTGTAACTGATGTTATTCAGAAGCATTCTTCTGTTATGGCTTGTTAAGTGGAAGCGGATTCCGGAAGGGCTAGGGTGGCTTGGACCACTATTTAGAGATTTGCATATCTTATGGTTTTGGGAAGCTACCTGTGTATTGCTATGATTCTCCTGAAGTGAGTTAAGTGCAAGGTTCTTATATGATGAAACGTGAAAATATTAATGAATTCGGAGTTATGATGAAAAATTGTGTCCTATCGTATATTGGCACGTTGGGTGCGGTGAGAGGTATGGAAATGTGAAGTGAGGATCAAGGTTGCAGTTCGGTGTTGACAAGGATGTCACGGGCTCGGATGAGCAAGGAAGGGGTTGAATGATTAGAGTAAATTGGTATTGTCCTCAGCGTCACCTGAGATCGATGTGTTGTGGAAGAGGTTTTGCATCCTGGTTAAGGATTATGGATAGCTTTTTAGCGTTACTGCGTCCGATGGTTTAGATGTGCGGACCATTATTTATTTCAAAAGATTGTGGGAGCGTGTCCCACGGGAAGATTGTATAAGTGTGACATGTAGTCACTTGATTGGCTAAAGATTTAAACAAAGTATGGGGATTGTGGTAGTATCATTAATTTGAGAATTTACGCCTGGAGGGCACTTTGTATATTGGGTTATGAACTGAGGAGGTTGCTCCAGTTATGATGGTTATTCTTACGTGATATAAGGCAAAAAGGAGTTACTACTGACCTTTGAAAGGTCATTGGCCAAGTTGGTGTAATCAGAAATCGTTTTGAGATCGGAGGATTGATTTATTTTTGAACACGACTTTATATCAGGCCAGTTGTGTTCGTTTCAGCGAGCATTCCCTATGGAGGAAAAGTCAGGGTGTTATTTTGTCATCAGCTATTCCAAGTAATGATGTATTGCGCCGTACGAGTTATGAGACGGCTTGGTAAATTTTTATACGTTGAGGCTCTGCGTGGCGATGGTGTTATATGAGCAGAATGGCTCTTGAGATTCAGGTCTTGTATCGCACTTCAGTGTGCCCGAGTTTGTGGATTATAGCGTTATATGTCCCTCAGGGACGGTATTATGCACTTAGCGTGCTTGTGACCAAATTCGATATCTTGTTGTAATGGGCAGCTTAGCCCGATGTATCTCTTAATGTAAGTGTGGATCGGGTGGCACGCTGCCATAGGTATGTTACTTGGATAGGGTGGCACGCCGCCATGATTATATTGTGAGGATCGGGTGGCACGCCTCCATGGTTATGCTGTGTGGATCGGGTTGCACGCCGCAACAGTGTGATGTTGAGTGTAGTTTTCTATATGCTAATTTTGAATGTCCTGCTTCCTATTTTCTAAGGAAAGTCCGTAGTAGTGCGGGAGTTAGGTAATTCCTTCCAGAGTTCGATTTCCTATTGTGTTATGTTCGGATTGGTGGCCTGTTGGCACATTGTGGCATCATATGAGACTTGTGATCGCATTCGGAGTGGCTTATTGCCGAGCAGTTCGTACTGGATAAGATGAGATTGTGGGATTTAGGATCAGTGCAATCTGATTATATGAAGTGTATTAAGGAGCAAAGAACATTATTTGGTTCAGAATGTGGTAATGTTTCTTGTCAGAAGTATAGACTCAATGGTTGGTTTACACGGTAGTTGATTATGAATTTCGGCATCTCATCCGTCGTGGCGGTATTGTAAGAGTTAGAGTAAAACTTGTGTTTCATGAGGTGCAATGGGAGCATCTGATTCGTTGAATTTTTGGCTAAGCTGATCAAAAATGTTATTGTGGTCCTATGAGTAAAGCGATGCAAAGTGTGAATTCACCCGAGTTATGCAGTCATGTTTGAGTACAATGTATAGTGTTTGATACGGTGATCGTATGTTGGAAACAGGCCTGGCATAGAATTTCGGATGTTGGAATTGGGCCCTAAGGCTTAATTGCTTGAGTAAAAGAGAATATCTTTGGAATTTATCGAGCTAATGTTCTCAACTGAGTTGTGATAGCATGGGAAGGTTCACGAGGTGCTAGGCAGTGATTTTAGGCTACTTCGGTATAGTTCTCAGCACGTTCGAGGACGAACGTATGTTAGAGAGAATGTAACGACCCGACCGGTCATTTTGAGCCCTAGTGCGTCGTTCAGCAGTCTGAGGCCATGAGTAGATTCATTTCAGGTATTGTGACTTGTTCGCATGGTCGGAATTTAAATTTGGGAAGATCGGAGTTAAAATTAAATGAAAATTCTCATTTGAGAAGCTTAAAATTGAAAAAATGGACTAGGATTGGATTTTTGAGTAAACGACCTCGGAATCAGGATTTGAAGGTTCCAGCAGGTTCGTATGATGATTTCGGACTTGGGCGTATGCCCGGATTGGGTTTTGGATGACCCGGGAGCGATTGGGCGCCTATTGTGGAAGTTAGCATTTTAGAAGGAATTTCTTAAGTTTGGCTTGAAGTGCATTTCAGTGTTATCGATGTCCGTTTGGGATTCTAAGTCTGGGAATAGCTCCGTATGGTGATTCTGGAGTTGGGAGCGCGATCGGAAGTGAATTCAGAGGTCCCTAGGTTCTTTTGGAGCAATTTGGCTAAAGTTAGAATTTGAAGGTTTTTGAAAAGTTTGACCGAAGATTGACTTTTTGATACCGGTGTCGGAATCCAATTCCGAAAGTTGGAGTAGGTCCGTAATGTCAAATATGACTTGTGTGCAAAATTTGAGGTCAATCGGGCGTCATTTGATAGGTTTAAACATCGGAAATAGAAGTTGGAAGGTTCAAAGTTCATAAAGCTTGAATCGGGGTGTAATTCATGGTTTTAGCGTTGTTGGTTATGATTGGAGGCCTCGAGCAAGTCCGTAATGTGTTATGGGACTGGTTGGTGTGATTGGTTGGGGTCCCGGGGCCCTCGGGTGGATTCTGGATGCTTAACGGATCGAATTTGGGTTAAAAACTGTTGATGGTTGTTGGTATCTGGTTTCCTTCTTCGCGAACGCGAAGCAAGTCTCGCGAATGCGAAGAGGAAAATGGGAGGCTTCAAGTTTTGGCCTTTGCGAACGCGAAGAGGAAGTCGCGAACGCGGCGGGGCGGGCTGAGCTGCTACGCGAACGCGAGGAGGGGATCGTGAACGCTTAGAAGAAAAAGGTGGGCCTGGGGTCTTTGGCCTACGCGAACGCAAGGCCTTGTACGCGAACGCGAAGGTCTGCGTGACTGGCCTTCGCGAACGCAAGCGGGAGACCGCGAACGCGAAGAAGAGTGGACCTGGGTTGGGCAGAATGTTTAAAAATCGGGATTTGGGTTCATTTCACCCATTTTTTATGGTTTGGGGGTGATTTTTGGAGAGCTTCAAGGAGGGATTTCGTCATCTATGTTAAGGTAAGTTATTCCCACCACTCTTGAGTTGAATATATCAATTATATATATCTTTAAGCATGGAAATTAGAGTAAATATTGAGGTTTTGGTTGAAAACCTAGAAAACTATAATCTTGGATTTTAGCCACGATTTTGAGTATGGAATTAGGAGAAAATCATATATTTGATTTCCTAAGGTCATGGGTAACCTCTGTCTTCGAGAAATTTCCGATTCTGGGCACGTGGGCCCGAGGGCATTTTTGTCAACTTTTCGTTCGGGGTGAGGAATTGTTATAAATTGGGTTGTAAAGTATAATTGAGCATATATTAATGGATTTGTATGATCGTTAGCTAGTTTTGGAGCATTACGCATTGGTGCAAGTCTTCGGAAGAATGTAGAAAGCCGGTTGTGGATCTTCGGAGCGGGGTGAGTCTCTTTTCTAATCTTGTGAGGGGGAATTTACCCCATAGGTGAAGTAATTTATTATGTTCTCCTATTTGTGGGGGGCTACGTACACACGAGGTGACGAGAGTCCGTGCGTAGCTACTATTATGTTATAGTTCGGGTAGTTAGGAACCAAAAGCATGTTGCACGTGGATTAATTGTGAACCCATTGGTAGCTTGAATTGCTTAACTCACATTGAATTAGTAAGTAAATTTCTTAAAGGATTAAACTTCATTTCTTAAATTGTTAAAGGAGAATTGATTTTATTTGAATAGATATTCCCCGATAAGTTCTTATTTGATTGATTGAGCATGTATTTATATGTGCCTCCGTCGCATGGATGATTCGCGAGCAGGATATGTGTTTATTTATGGAACGGGCCGAACGCCTCGGTGAGAATAGATGCATCTATGGTTCGTGCCGCTCGACCCTCGGCAGTGCACAATTTATATTCCTGTTGGAGCCGGCCGTCGACCTCGGCATGATTTGCGCATGTTTATCTGTTACTTGGAAATTGTAAATGTGGAATTGGCCCTACGTGGCTTGATATAAACTGATAAGATAATAAAGAACAGACTTTAGAAGCCCTTGATTTATTGTTGAAAGTGTTTACCTATTTTCTGGCTTCACAATCAGAACTTCTATACAAATCCATGATTATCCTCGCACTTATAGAATATTGCTAATTGACCTCTAGTGAGTGTCGCAGTTGGCCATCTCGTCTCTACCCCTTCGGGATTAGGTGGGATACACACTGAGTACACATTGATTACGTACTTATACTACACTTCTGTGCATTTTTGTTGCACAGGTATATATACCTCTAGTAGCCTATTGGGCATAGCAGCATGGATGACGTTGGGACTAGGTGAGCTGCATCATTCAAGGCGACCGTAGCTAGGGTAGTCCCTTCCAGTGTACTGTATTTACTTCCTGTCCACTGTATTCCGGACGAATATTGTATTTTATTTCTCTTATCAGTAGTTGCTCACGTACTTGTGACACCGGGTTTCTGGGATGGTTTTCAACGAATTTATACTAATTGTTAATTTTTAAATTTGAATTCAAGTAGTGAACTTTTATTTATGAAAATAGAAGGAAAAACCTTAGGTTTTCAAAAGTATTAAAAGAGGAATTAATTGATAATCTAGTTGGCTGGCCTGACAGAGGTATCCGGCGCCACCACGACCCTTAGTGGATTTTAGGTTGTGACACATCATCTTCAAATTTGAATATAAACATGCACTTAAGAATCTGATCCTCTATTCGAGGTCTAGTACCTGTTAATCAACCTTTCAGTTTTTAACCCAACACAGCACCACATTAGATTCAGGTCTAGTTGGATTGGTCACATTAGTTTTTACATCTACGCTTACTAATGACGAGTAGAAAAGTAATATGCAATTAATAACACATGGACGCTTGATCTACAGATGAAGTGTGATTTTCATGTTACTATGATTCAATGCTGAAAGCTTAGGTTTAAATCACCCTTATCCTAATTAAATTTTCATATAGATATGCTGAAACAGTTCCAAACAGTCTAATTATACAACAATCAACCACTAACTAATAATCTCACCTAGTCTATAATCAAAGCTAGTTGAAAAGTCTAATTATACAGTCCCACATAATCTCACATGTCTATAATCACAGCTAATTGAAGGCCTAATTATACAGTCCACAATTCAGAAATATATTAATTACAAAATAGAAACAAAACTATTCTAAAACTACAGCTGAACCAGTAGAACAATTGGAAACAAACGAGACTGCAACTTCATTTCATTTTCAGCTGGAAATCTAAATGAATTTCAGAACATGTACCTGGATATTAATCACAACAAGAAGAAATAGGAGTCGGCAGGAGCAGATGAATAACATCGGGCTCAATTAACAAGTCACAGCAGCAGGAAAACAATCAGCAATTTCAAACTGGAGTGTCAGCCACGAAAACCAGCACAATTGACCCAAAATTGACTCGAGGAGACCAGTTTTAACTTGAAATTAATCCAGGAATCTCTAGAAAACTTCAGCAATCAAACTCTAAGCTAAAGGATGCACAATCAAATACTACAACTTGAAATTAAACCAAAATCTCAATAGAATAATGTTTTCTTGAGTTTTTTGGACCTTTACTAATTTTTTTGGTTTTTCTGCAGATTTCAGGTCTAGGATAAAGTTTTGGAACTCTAGAAGTTCAGATTTTTGTGTTTTTGAATTTGAAATTCAATTCTCTAAGGCTAAACTTGCTGAAAATTGCTTTAAGAGGGAAATTTGGAGGCTGGGAGGTTTTTGAAATATTCAGATGTGTCTAAAAACTTGCAAATGAAGGCACTAGGCATGTCTTTTATAGGCAGGAAAGGGGCTAGAAGGTTCTGGAATTCTTCACTCATTTTTCCCCCTTTTTATTTCAGAATTTAGTCAATAATCCCTAATGTTCTGACTTGTTGCTCAAGTTATGGCCACTAAGCTATTGAAATATACACTAAGGCCCTATTCTAGAAGAGTCTAGGGTATTCTATTTTAACCTACAGCATTTTTGTGCCACTCTAAGTACCCAAATTATCCCTGAAATTACTAGCCCTAGTTAAAATCTATAAGCTATAACCAAACAGTCTACTTAACTAGGATTAACCAAACAGACCCTAATCAAGCTAGGCAGACTAACTAATCAGGAAATTGAAACAATTACAATCTAATTGCAAAAAACAGTTATGGGTCATCTAAACACAAGATCAAAGCATGAAGACTGAAGAATATTGACAAACCATTAGAATTTAAACTAAACCCTAAACATGGAATTACTAATACAATTACTAATTAAGCTGAATTAGACTAACTAATTAACACTAAATATCAACCATAAGGGATTATTAATCAGTTCAAACAAACTAAAATTAAAACAAGACTCAACTGGATCGATTAGAGAATTAAGGATTATAAAACAGATTCAAAGCAAAATTAAACTAATACCTAAGAAAGGATTAAACAGGACAAAGGAAAGGACTCACTGATACAGCCTTCTCTTCAATCAACCCTCAAAATTGATTTTTGTTAATGTTATATGATTATCTTGTTAAAAATCAAGCATATGACATTAGCAAAAATCATCCGAGCAATGACAAATTCCTAGAACAGTTTCGAGGCTAAACCCTAGATCTAAAAATTTTGGAGTTTCGCTTGGATTTGAAAGAATCTAGTTTAGGGGAGAGGTACATGAAAGTGAATAGATCATATTCTATCAATTTGGACGGGTTTGGGTGAATTAGGGTTTTGAACGAAATCTTCGATTCAAGATTCGAAGACTTCGGCGAGGATTTGAGGGAAACGGTTTAGGGATTTGAAGAGAGGGAGGTGAGGAGACTCTATGGTATTATTTTAGTGGTGAACGGAGCATCGCCGCCAGACACAGTGGAGACGGTGACAATAACTTTGAAGATTCGAGGAGTTGGGAAGGGAATTGAGAGAAAATATTATGGGGGTTAAAAAGAGGAGATAAAGGGGATTTAATGGTGTAAATTTTAGGGCATTTGGAGGTTGGCCGCCTGCGGAGACGCTTTTCGGCCAGCGGCGACAGTGGACGGACGGAGGAGAACATGGTACGAGGAAGAAGGGAAATGTTTTTAGGATTTTTGATATTTACGACAATTTTATGTAAAATTGATATCAATTAAAGGCCGTTAGATTTGAGTGTGTGGACGGTTTGGATTTATTAACGCCAAACGGCATCGTTTTGCTTATCCAGTGGGCAGGCCGGGTGGTTTGGGGGTTGGGCCTGGGTTGTTCAAAGGAATTAGAGGATTTGGGCTCAATTTGGCCCAAAAATGGGTGCCCTAATGCCCCTATTTTAATTTCTGCCTAATTAACTTCTTTTCTTTTATTTAATTCTTTTCAATTCAATCCCTTTATTTGATTTTTATTTTTTTTGTTTAAAAAATGACAAATAATTGAATTAAGTTGAAATTAAACTAACTAATTTTTCTAAAACTAACTAAATCCCAATTAATGTAAAATAAATATTTTTGTTATTTTCTTCTATTTTTGTAATATTGACTCACTAATAAAAATGCTAAAATTGGAACCTAAATGCTATTTTTATATTTTCGGATTTTATTAATTAAAATGCACAAACAAAATGCAAAAAAATACCAAATCATGCAATTAATTCCTGAAATTCATATAAAAATAGGAAAAATCCTAATTCTAAGGAATTTTATAGGAGTAGTTTAGGCGTGGTAAAAATCACGTGCTCACATTTAATATTATTTCTTTTAAATAAAAATATTTTATATTGACTGGAATTTTAATTTATATTTTTACTTTACGTTTAATACAATAATTAAATTCTTTTATAATAAATATTTAAAAGACCTTGATGTCTCCTTCCTTTTCCACATTTACTGTTCATTTCATTCGAAACATTTGTATTTATTTCAGATTCTGTTTGTAGAATTTCTAGTAGCTCGTGCACTTGTGACTCCAGATCCGGGTTATACTTAGATATTTGGTTATTATGCCACTTTGTACTTCATTTTAGTTTCATATCAGTTTAATTGGTTTTAATTAGTTGAATTGCTTAAAAACTGGCGTAAGAATTCCTCTAACGTTGGCTTGCCTAGCAAGTGAAATGTTTGGCGTCAACACAGCCCCGAATGTGGAGATTTTGGGACGTGACATGAACTTTTACTGTTCTTTTTCGTAATTTGATACTTAAAAGTATTTTTTTTAAAGATTGATCAAACATAATGAGCTTGCAAAAAGAACTACTCAAAGGAATTGGCCAAATACAAATTTCTATTTTACAAAAATACTTTTTCAAAAAGCACTTTTAAACAAAAGTACTTTTCGAAATAAGTATTTTTTGGCCGTTTAGACAAAAGGGCTCTTACTCCACCATCGTCTTGTTATAAAAGAAAAAAAGAGAAAGAAAATCGTCCTAGTTCCTTCGTTACTATATGGACATACTTTTCGTTAGACTTCGATCCCATTTTTTGGTTCTAATTCCTAAATAAACATCAAGTTTTTTGAAAAGTTAATGAATTATTATCATGTTTTAAACTTATAATCAAAATACGAGTAGGGACCAAAAAACTGAGTTCTCTCTATGCAAAAAGTTATTCACATTTTTTATTTCCTTTTGTTTTAAAAAAAAAAATCTCATTCAGTATGTGGTATCCGTATTGAGGCTCTTACTATATCCGAATTTGCATATCATAAGACCAATTAAGGAGGAAAGCATTTCCTATTATTATCTAGGAGAAATTCAAAAATAGCTAGATTTACAACTGGTCATTCAAAAATAGACCAATTTTAAAAGTAATGGAAATTTAGCCACTCTTCATGTAAAGATAAATCTGAACAAAAGTATTGTTCAAAACCCGAAAAATACTCCGGTATATTATGCTGGAGTTTCAGCATAAGTATACTTGAACTCCATCATATTATACTGGAGTTGCAGGATAAGTATTCTGGAACTCCAGCATAATATGATGGAGCTCCAGCATAAGTGCACTAGAACTCCAGCATAATATACTGGAGTTCCAGCAAGTATACCGGTCCAATATAATATACTGGAATTTGGAGCACCGGTAATTCAGTCTCCAGTATATTATACTGGAGTCAGCAAAGTATACCGATCCAACATAATATGCTGGAGTTCACACACAGGTGCACCGAACTCTAGTATATTATGCTGGACCGGTCTCTATTGCAGCAAAATAGTGGCTATTTTTCATTGACTTGGTAAACACTGGCTATTTTTGAATGATCGGTCCAAAAACTGGCTATATCGTGCTATTTTATTTTTACTTATTATCTATATCTATCATGAGGATGATTTTTTCTTTCTTGGGCTCGAATTCAAAATCTCTTATTAAGGGTAAAGAAATTCGAGTCACTGGCTTTTAAGTTTCTACCATTTGCATCTACACTCGCTTTTTGTGTCGCGTGTTAATCTGTGCCTGCTTTGCAAACAAAATTGCAAGTGTACTCGCTTTTTCGCATTACTTCAGCATACGGGGCTGAAGTAGCAAAGGCAATCACGCAAAACTTCAGCATTCTAGTAGATGCGCCTGAAGTACCAAGTGTACTGAACCAAGTGTGCTGATATTTTTATTTTGTAGCTGGCGAACTTCATCTCTAAGCTAAAGTTTTTATTTTTGTAAATGGCGTACTTCAGCTCTAGAGCTGGAGTTTTTGTTTTGTAGCTGGCGAACTTCAGCTCTAGAGTTGAAGATTTTTTTTTTATAATGGGCGAACTTCAGCTCTAGAGCTAAAGTTTTTGTTTTGTAACTGGCGAACTTCACCTCTAGAGCTGAAGTTTTTGTTTTGTAATTGTCGAACTTCAGCTCTATTTAGTTCATTTATAAAAAATATAGCACTATTTATATTTGTTTGGAATCTTGGTCATCTGTATTTTGTTTGTGAAAGCAAAACTCATAGATAACAAATCTTCGAAAGGCATACGACACAATCTAAAACACTCGATAAAACTTGACTGGTCGTGATGTTATTTAGGGTGCCAATTACAAGAAAAAATACTGAAATAATGGCCAATGCACTCATTTACAAAGCCTGTATTTCTACGAAAGAAACCACAATTTCGTTTGATTAATTGGATAACAGAAACTAAGTGATTTTATCTCACTGAAGCAGTTGTGACTTTCCATTTTCTTTGCTTGAAAACGAATGAGGAAGAGAAAGGGGGCTGAATTTATTTAAAAAATGGGTACAAGTTGAAAGCTTTTTAAAAAATGGGTATAGGTTAAACAGGGCGACCAAATAGGACGCCCCATGCAATATTTACCAATTTTTCTATTCAATTAGGAATTCCTTCTAACTTGGCCCAGCCCTTAGAATTAAGCTTTCGGCCTTAGTACACAGACAACTATTATTAGAAAAAATTTAAGAATGAACCGAAATAGGCGGGAATCTACCCAATCGATTAAACAAAAAATAGCTAATGAACATGTAACATTTGTGTAATTCATATATAACATGTATATAATTGTATAAATCAGTTTATAGTACATATATGTATATCATCTGGAAAATATAACAATGAATTTGACCAGCTATTCATGTAAAAATTGTAAAAGAATTGGCGGAAAAAAAATATAAATGGTCGGCCGATCAGTTCCCAAATTTCATTGTCCGCATGCCAGATTTTTCAAGTTACCCTAACTAGCCATAGAAACTTATCACAAAGTTATAAAAAAGATTCCCAACTATATGAGTCTCCCATAAGGTCGCCAACACAGGAGTTCGGAACCAAAATGTGATTCTTTTGGACTCAAAGAATCAAAATGCATGAAAAAAATGGGCACCATAATATATACAACGCCCTAATATAAGGCGCTATATCTTAATAGCCATTTGTTTGTTAAGGTATAGCGCCTTATATTAGGGCGCTATATATATATAAAGCCCTAGCTTACCGCGCTATATATATTATGTGGGCTCACCAATAATTCTTCTGGACTTAACTGACATAACAATAATTCAACTAGGTATAACGCTCATATTTAAGGCGTTATACCTCAAATAATTGTACCCCTCCTCCCCCCCGGACTGATTTTTGCCTTTATTTAAAGAGGTTAAGAATTTTGTAAAAATTCATTCATAAATATTTTAAAGTCTTCTGAAATATTTCTTCGTTAAGTTATTTTGCATTTTTTTCATAATGTCTGAAGAGCGAAGAATTAGGGTTTCATAATATTGGGGGGGGGGGGGGGGAGGCAAGGGTGAGGTTGTGGTGGCAAATAACTCAGTAAGCTATAGTCTATCTCCACAGTGTCATGTTAAGTTACAACTTACAATGGAGTACGATAAATTGATATCGTTGTTATGTAAAAAATGAGTTTGAGCAAACGTTCGGTGAATATTAAAGTAACCGAAAGATATTCGTATTCTGTCACTCCGCAAGAGGTTGCTTGTTATGCTGAGTTTTAACATCGAAGATGATGAAGCTCTGAGAGATTTTTTGAGGACTCCGGAAGAATACTAGGAATTTCTTGTGATAAAACTGTTGAAAATGTACGTCAAGGCTGAAGACGTTCGCAATAATGAGGTTACGCAAAGTAAGGATATCCCTCAATAGTCGGGTGGTTATTTTGGAGCAGTTTTAGCCGAACAGGTTCCAGGTGAAAGAGTTTGGCCTGATCTAAACTTATTTCCACGGGCGAATGAGGAGTGAGAGAATAATTTCTCTCCTAGTTTACATAATCCACAAGCCGAGTGGTAAACTTTAATTTTCCCTTGTGTTACAATATTTATTTTTATGTATTGTATTTGTATTATCACTCATATATTCCATAGGGGGTACCGACCAGATATGGATTTTACAAGTTATGAACCAACGACCAATTGGAATATGCCTAGTTTTGGTGTGTTGGATCATGGTGGTCCATCCGGAAGTCATCATCAATAGGATAATGTGCATCATGGGATATTAACACATTATGATTTGTAAGTGAAGTGATAAAGTTTATATGTAAAGTTTGAATCAATTTGAGTAACTCATTATGTTTTTTGGTTGTGCAGTGAAAACGAGCAACTTGAAGGTCATGTCCTTACTCAATTGCCCGAAGACGACATATTTAATTAAGATCTGGCAGATGCGTAGAGTCAAGAAGAGAATACTGATTATGACAATAATGCCGATGAGTCTAGAGATGACGTACCCTTCCCTGATGAGGGTGATGAGGAGGAGGAAGATAATGTTGAACCTGATTTGACGAGGGAGCATGCTCCACGTCCCGTTAGACCAAGAGTGTACGACTCCCACGTGCCATTTCATTCAAGGGAGATTCCCTACCTTGACCATTTGCCAAGTATGCCAGATGTGGATGCCCTCACAAGGGATAATGACGAAATTCGGACAACAATGTGGGATGAGTCTAGAGCAACGGTGCTGTCAAAATGCATGCTTTTTCCTGATAAAGCGCACCTAAGTAGGGTGGTGCGAATGTACAACGTAAAAGAGTGTCGTGAGATTGAGGTTCATGAGTCATCTCCGAATATATATAAGGTTATTTGCCGTAGATGGTTTACGGATTGTAATTGCATGTTGCGTACGAGGAAGACGAAAACAAATATGTGGGTTGTGGGTAAATACATTGGTACCCACAAATGTGAACTGGACACATTCAGTGGGAATCATTTTAACTTGAATGTTGACTTGATTTCTCTTGTCTTGATTCTGGACATTGAAGCGTCCATAAGGTACAAGATCAAAGAGTGTATAATATTTATCCACGAGGAATACAAGTATACCATTACCAAAAGAATGGCATTTCTCGGGCGCAAACGTGCATTTAAAATTATTTATGATAATTGGGATAAGTCCTTAGCATCTCAACCTAGGTACATGGCCGCATTGTACACTTTAATTCCGGGACTTTTGTTGAATGGAAGATTGAGCAGAGTCCGGGAATACCAAAACATATATTCAGATATGTGTTCTGGGAATTTAAACCAGCAATTGATGATTTTGTGCATTGCCGGCTGGTAATATCTATAGACGGTACACATGTCTATGGAAAGTATGATTTTAAGTTGTTGCTCGTCGTTTCAGTAGATGCTAATGGAAGTATATTTCCCCTGGCTTTTGTTATTTGTTCCAATGAAAGTCAAGAGACATGCACACTATTTTTGAACCACTTGAAGGAGCATGTTGTTAGATAACGTTAAGGTATTTTTGTCTAATATCTGATCGGCATGGCGGTATTTTTAGTTCTGTATAGAATTTGTGTGCATGGCAGGAACCATATGCCTACCACCGTTACTGTGTGAGTCACTTGAAGGCCAATTTCCAGAAGGCATATCCCATCAAGGATTTGCATGATTTAATGTGGATGGCTGCAAAAGATCACCAAGAGTGTAAATTCAGGAGGTGCATGGAATTGATCAGGCAGGAAGACCAAGGAGCGTATTGTTGGTTGATGCGACATGAGCTTGATAAGTGGACTTTGCATGCGGATAGTGGCAAAAGATGGGAAATTCTGACTATAAATGTGTTAGTCTTTCAACAGCTTATTGAAGTCTGCATGTGGATTGCCTGTCATTACCATGGTATGGATGTCATTCAAGCAGATGGTGGAGAGGTTTGTTAAAAGGACTAGTGCATTGTCATTGATGGAAAGGGGTTTTGAATTTATTCCAATGCCCATGAAAACATATGAGAAATATAAGAGGCGCACACATTGGCATTCATATTTACAGTATTGCAACGAGCGAAATATTTTTGAAGTTCGCACTGCTATCCATCAAAATTGGGAGACTAACACACACACCGTAAATGAAGCCAGAATGTTATGCTCTTGTGGGAAATGGTACATCTATCACATGTCGTGCTCACATGCCATGAAGTGCTTTCAACATATAGGTTTCGCGGCAACCAGCTATGTTGATAAAGAATATAGTGTTGTTGCATACTTAAACACCTATAGTGGACATTGCAACCAGTGGCTGCTGAGCATTACTGGCCGCCGGAACTATTTAAAATGGTGTGTAACAAGGAGTATTTGCATCAATGTCAAGTGCAAAAAAAAAAACGCGTATACGGAACCAAATAGTTGTTGGTGATATCGTTTCCGCCCGTAAATGTGGCATATGTTCGCAAAAAGGACAAGACCGTAGTAAATTTCCTTCAACTGGTTTAGGTAGCGGTGGTAATTCAGCTCCCAGTGGAAGTTCATTCAATGTGCCCAATTATCACAGATACACATAGTGTTTTTTTCCCAGTAATTTGTTATAATAAGTGAATGTACATGTACATCTTGCAGAATGTATGATATAAAATTATGTTTCCATTGGAGTTATGTCTTATTGATATTTAACATTATTACTTCAGTACAATAATTTAACTTACACCCCAAGAAGAAGAAAAAACAACTTTCATTCGCCATTATCATCGCTGACTGGCACTATTTCATTATCACTGTCTTCATCTTCTTCATCAACATCGTGTACATATCCTTCGGGACCGAGGGCATCGTAATCTAGGCCATAGTTGGCACATATTTCTCGTATTTCATTGCTATCATCAATAAGACCACTTGCTAGATTTCTACAGCAATATGGTACTCCTATGGTCAACGTCTATAGTAGAAACTTAGGTAGTCCCTCCCACTCGACAACTGTTGGGAAAATAGGATAATCGTTGTCTCTATGAAATTTTTTATTTTCTAGTAAATCCCAGTACTCTTCCTCCATTCCTCCTAGGAAGTTAAGATAATCCATTGCATGATGAACAACTAGTGCCTTTTCCATCTCTAGAATCTCTTTCATCAAATGCCGAATCACTTTTGGTTCATCTTTGTATGTATTTGTTTTGAAGGTTGCAGAGAGTGCTTGTGTGATGACCCAAAATGTCATCACTTGTTTTAAAAGTAAATTCTGCATTCTGAGGGCTTAAAAACCACTTTTTGTCTCACCTCAATTTGCGTGCACAGTCCGGGCACGTAGCCGGAAAACCTATATGTAAAATCTTCGAAAATGGTAAATTTTGACTTTAAAATGAATTAAGTTGACTTTGGTCAATATTTTGGGTAAACGGACCCGGACCCATAATTTGACGGTCCCAGAGGGTCCATAGAAAAATATGGGACATGGGCGTGTGCCCGGAATCGAATTCCGAGGTCCCAAGACCAAGAAATGATTTTTTAAAGAAAATTCTTTTCTAAAGTTATTTATGAGTTTTGGAAATGAAATATGATTAAAACTTGATGGTATCCGACCCGTATTTTTGTTCCGGTGCCTGGTATAGGTCTTATATGTGATTTAAGATAATTCTGTGAGATTTGGTAAGAAACGGACTTGAAACGACGTAAATTGGATCATATTTGAGAAAATTGGAATATTTGAAGTTCTTGAGAAATTTCATGATTTTGATGTTAAATTCATATTTGTTGATATTCTTTTAGTGATTTGAATGCAAGAGCGAATCTATATGATGCTTTTAGATTGGTGTGCATGTTTGGTTTGGAGCCCTAAGGGCTCGAGTGAGTTTTGGATAGGCCACAGGGTGTATTTTGGACTTGAGGAATTGCAGACCTTCAGTTGTTGCATTGCAGGCCTGCAGGCTTCGCATTTGCGAAGCTTGGCTTGCAAATGCGAGTTCGTAAATGCGAAGTCCTTGTCGCAAATGCGAACAATGGCGCAGGCCAGCTACCTCGCAATTATGAGGAAATCTATCGCAAATGTGATGCCTCCCCTCATAGCCAGTCGTCGCAAATGCGACGCATTCTTCTAAATTTCCAACTCGTAAATGCGAGAATTTGTTTGCGATTACCAACTTAGCAGAAACCTGGGTTCGCAATTGCGAACCCTGGTCGCAATTCCCATATCTGCGACCTGCAATTTTATAACTTAGCCAAAAATCTCCTATTTTTCACACTCTTTCAAAACCAAAACACTCTTGGGCGTTTTTTCGAAGACAACTCTTCTTCTAAATCGATTGTAAGTCAATTTTAACTAATTTTCCTTAATCCTTAACATCTTTTAACATGATTTTAACTCAAAATCAATGATTTTCATGGGGCAAATTGGGTGTTTTGGGTAGAACCTAGGTTTTTCAAAAATTACGGATTTGGACCTTGATTTGAGGTCCGATTTCGAAACAAATTATATATTTGGGCTCGTGGGGAATGGGTAATCGGGTTTTGGTTCAAACCTCAGGTTTTGACCATGTGGGCCCGGAGGCAATTTTTGACTTTTTGGGTAAAACTTTGAAAAACTCATTCTCTTGCATTAGAATTGATTCATTTAGCATTTATTGATGTAATTAAATAACTTGTGGCTAGATACGAGAGAATTGGTGGTGGAATCAAGGGGTAAAGCGATAGTTGAGACGTGAATTATGTTCGTGGCATCGAGGTAAGTGTTTGGTCTAACCTTAGCTTGAGGGATTTGGAGTCCAATCTTATTTGCTATGTGGTAATTGTTGAGTACAACGTATAGGCATGGTGATGAGTATCTATACGTTGGTGTCTAGCATGCCCGTGAGTCTTATAATGTGATTATCATGACTTCATTGTATTTTTCATACTTTGGTGATGATTTCTATTTGTTGGGCAAAGTTCGTGAAAGTAATTGTGATGTTTGATCATTGAGGACCGTTGGCTCAAGTTGTATAATGAATTGTGAAAGTATGAATGGTAATTGAACTCTTTAGAGTATTGGCTCAAGTTGTAAAGTGAATTGTGAAGTAAAAGTGAAAAAAAAAGGAGAAAAGAATCACTATATTGACTCCCTTGCCAGGATATTGTTGTTGTTTTGATGTTCTTCCTTGCCGGGACTTGATTGTCGAACTATTGTTCCCATGTAGGGATTCTTATTGTAATTTCATTCATTTCCTTATCCTATTGTTTGTGATTGTTGTTTGGGTGAGGAAGAGAGTTAAAGCACGAAGGGTGATGCCGTGTATTGTTTTAGTAAGAGAGTGTTAAAGCATGAAAGGTGATGCCATGTATGATTTGTGAGGAAAGAGTGTAAAGCATGAAGGGTGATGTCGTGCCGCACAATGTACCATTCCATGCCGATTATATTGATTATATGGTGAGGATGAGAGTAAAACCACGAAGGGTGATATCATACACATTTTCATTACTTGATTGCTTGGTGAGGATAAGAGTAAAAGCACGAAGGGTGATACCATGCACTTATTGATTTCGGATTCTTTGTTGATATTTGAGATATGTTGTTTCTTTCATTTCCTGTTGTCTTTCTATTCTAAATTGATATTTCCCCCACAGCATGTTACCCCTCCCCTACTTAGCTGTATTTTACTGTTCTTCTTTTCCGATGTATATAGTTGAATTGCACAGGTTTATTTGGTAGTCTGGTCCTAACCTCATCACTACTTTGCCGAGGTTAGGCTAGGCACTTACCAGCACATGGGGTCAGTTGTGCTGAACGATACTCTGCACCATGTGTAGATCCCGGAGCAACTTTTGGATCGTAGATTGGGTAGCTACCTTCAGTCCATGTGGAGACCTAAGGTAGACCTGCAGGTGTCCGCAGGCCCTGGCATCCCCCTCTATCCCTTTATTCCTATTTTATTTCCTTAATTCAGAAATAGTGCATCGTCTATTTTTCAGACTTTGTATGTAGTATTCCTAGATATTTTGTGAAAATATGACACCAGTTTTGGGTGGTTGAGGCTTAAACAGTTGTATTAGATTTGTATTTCATATAGTTTATTGTATTTCCCCTGCTTATTGAAATTTTCGTTGTTTACACGTTATTGCTTTATAACTGTTAAGAAGTATAAAAGGTGTAAAAAGATATTTTGTTCAATAGTTGGCTTGCCTAGCTCATATTAGTAGGTACCATCACAACTCCCGAAGGTAGAAAATTCGGGTCGTGACAGCTTGTGGCAACAAGCCCTTACCAGCGACATAGTACTTCATAATCAGATCATTTTTAGTAACGGGGAACCCATTGTAGTTTTTTTCCCCAAATTTGCATACCTTCAGGCTTTTAAGAATGCGCTTCTCCCTTAATATTGTGCCTTGTAACTTTGAGATTGGTGTGTAAATTGATAGGCTTATTTTTCAAGCGACACAAAACACCATACCACTTGTCATAAACCAAATCAGTATAGCAACCTAGCATATTTCTTTTAGGGTAGGGATCAATAGTGTTAAGACGTGTTCCATGGGGATCTATTCAAGAACCTCACCCTTTTGCCTCTTCGTGAACTACTTATTAAATGTTAATGACATTTTTTAAATCGATTTTGCAATGTTTTCTTCAAATTGTCTTTGAATACATATCTCTTGTTTCAGTTTAAGAAGTTGTCTTATACCATAGAGAATCATAGCGCGCTACCAAAATGCGTTATGTTTAATGTCTTGTCTACCTGAAAAAGCTACCGTTCTGAAAAAGCTATCATTCTGGAAAAGCTATCTTGTACCCTTAAGAATCATTATCACGCAAAGCATAGTGCATGTCGAACTGAAAAAGCTGTCTTGTACCCTAAAAAATTATTATCACTCGAAACATAGCACGCCACCAATATGCGTCATGTGTATATCTGCCTTTAAAAACCTAGCGCATTTTAATTACTATTTGCATTTATCAAACAAGTAGAAAAACTTTTCATTAATTTTTCATTTTTCCCACATTAAGAAATATCTGGACGCAATGACGTACCAAGTTGTTATTATGGAAAACGTGCAATTTTAAAGCCAAGTTGGTCAAATGGTAATGTGAGGCACATACGCTGGATATGTCAACAATATATAAGTTATTGTTGTATATAACATGTTTATTTATAGTGTTGTGTTATAATCCCCATTGTTAGAACGGATGTCAAATGTATATTTACGATGAACCCACTAACCATGAATACTACAAATATTGTTTGTATTATATTTGGAATATAACCGGTGAATACGAACTCCGGATCTTTAAACTACAACAACAACTTGCGGCAGTGAAGGAGAAATTAAAAGAGGCGGAAGAAGAAAAAAATAGTTTGGAAGAGACATTTAAGTGGTTGAAGCAGAGAATAATAGGCGATAATGACTAAACAAACATATGTATGTGTTGAGTGTAGTACTTTATCTTTATGTTTTTCATGTCACCAAATTTAAATTGTGTTGTAGTATTAAAATAACAAAGAACCCGAGAAATAAAAACATAATGCGCATATAATGTAAACCATAAATAATGTCACTAGTATTTACTAAATGTCATATGTACATAAATCAAAAAAGTCAATGTGTCCCACAACCTGTATGTTTTAAAGCATTGGATGGCTTGAGGCACATCCCATCCCACCCAGCTTCATTATCAGGGTCATTCTCGTTACGTTGCATTTTTATCGGAGGATGCGCTGCAGCATAATCATCAGTACGGTAGCAGGCTCAATAGAAGGGGTCGTCGGTCCAGCAGTAACCTACAGAATAATAAGATATTTTAATATATAAAATATATATTAGTAATGTATTTGTTAGCTAAAACGATTTAAATTGTCTTAACATGGTCTCGGCGGGCTTCTGAATATAATTATCTGTCCCAGGCATGTCAGTATCGGACAAAGTGGTCTCCATGATGGGCGAGGATGATGCCTTCAAAAAACGAAAATTCTTTAGATATTTATTACTAATCAATGAGATAATAACAAATGTAAATAATAGTAATAAAAACTAACCAAATCATGTGAAAGATCCTCAGCATCCCTCGATGATGAGCCATAACTCAGTCGGCACCCACTATCCATATCTTGTGCCGGACATCATCAGCAACTATCAATGGCTTAAGACTTGGAAAATACTAATCCCTCTTCTGTCGCGTAATGGTTGTGCCCGCGATCAACGATGGAGCTAATGGGGTCACCTGTGAAGTCCTTAGGTAAGCTGCAGGCTGAATGATGGCATATCACTAGGAGCATGGTCTGGCTGATCAACTCCAACATCCTCAACAGGTGCATCAACGCCCTCTTGCTGGCGACTACCTCCTCATTGACCCCTACGACCTCGTGGAATACCCTACCTCTCTAGGCACGCCTGCCATGTCGACCACGTTCAGGCTCTATTGCTTGCCCATGATGGTACTGCTCTAGCGCCATATAATCAGACTTGTATCCTAAGCACTCATCATCTTGGGCTCACCTCAATGTCTGAGAATCCAGATCTATAACCTACCAGCCATACTCATGCAAAGCGATTACTCCCTCGTTGGTATGCTGCTGCATCTGCAGTCCCAACCAGTAGAACAGATGTCGGCAAATAGACTCCATAACATGTAAAATATTAATTACAGAATGTTAGGTTAACGTTACAAGTAAGTATACCAAATAACATACTAGTGCCACCTGCCTCCCAGCGTCTGGAACGTACCGACCAACAGCACGATGAGCAGGATTCCTGATGAAAAGTCGTGTAATGCTGCGGTACTAGCCCATATAATCATGCTCACCATCCGTACGCTCAGGTGGAGGGGGTGGCAGAATCAGGGTATACCGCTGGTTCCAAATCTCGATCTGCGCATCTAGCTAGGCCACATATTTCTAGTCAACCCTGGAACGATCATCCCGCTGGTAATATCTGTTAAGCTAAGCGGGTGGAGTAGGTACAAGTTATGGTCGACCAAACTAGTGAAGGATTCGCTCGGTGGCATGATGCTTGACAATATCGAGACACATCAACGGGATGAAAGAGCTCCACATAAGTCGGCCGATTAAGCAATAATCGGGCAAACCAATTATTAGCTTGTCACTGTACGACCTCCAAATGAACTATTAAGTTAAAATAGGAATCGTGAGAATACGCAACACATATAAAGCCAAGCCAAGTAAACTTAAGTATAGATTTACCTGCGCAGCCTCCAGTAAATCCAGCAAATCCCTGCAGTAGGGGAGACTATATCGAGCCTCGAACTTGCGTTTGTAGCCTCACCTACTAATCCACCTCCTAGCTAAAAGGAGAAATGCTGGAGGTGGTGCACCCGAAGCGATGGCGGTAGAGGTGGTTGCAACTGCAGGAATCACTCTATGGCCCAAACCTAATATATAATTTGGACGTAAAATTAAAGGTATATTTTTACTATGTATGTTATATTCATGAATATAATTGACTATGTTTTCACCTACAGCAGTGGCAAAAATCCGGCAACATCGCGCTGGGTGACCATGCTAGCCCAGCACATCTGCCTGTACAAGTAACCGGAATAGCTGCACCCCAGCTATAACAAGTTAAATTATCTAGCCACTCAAGATGATGAAGAAATCTCAAGCTGACTAGGTTTCCCGAAGTGTTCGGGAACAATACTCTTCCAAACATAAGCAGCATCAACAATCTCATATATCGATTAATATGAAGATCCAGTGTGTCATCCGTAATGTCTGCATGCATCGCCTCCAAATGCAGCCGGCCAGGCGTCAATTGCAGACGACTAGCCCCAAACAATGAAGTATCCTCCGCTGGCAGAAAATTGGTAAGCCGCTGCAAAATCTCCAGGTACTGCACTCCCGTATAATTTCTGAGAGCATGTGATAAACCTACAAGATGACCAACAACCAGCAGCGCATATAGAACCTACACGTCCTGAAGCATGATAGTAGGCTCGTCAATGGGTAAATGAAATGTATGTCTCCGGTCGCAACTGCTCTATTAAAGCCGTGATCAACGACCAATCCAACTGCTACTGGTCGATCTCAATAGTCCTATAGAAACCCATATCCTGAAGGCATCTGATTATACGGGGATAGAGATGGTGGGCCCTAAGAAAGTCCCACATATCTTCTACTCGTCTAGCACAGTACGTGTGGGCAAATAACTACCCCTCCCATATGTATGAAGACTTATGCTCGGCCTATGGCAACAGTAGCTCTAGTTAGGCAGGTCCGGTACGCACAGGCGGAATCTCCATGACGGCTACGGTAAATTGAATAATATTAATTAAAGTATTATTCTTTTCCATTGCTTAACATCTTTAAATATATTGTAATATCTTTAATATTAAAATTTATTCAATATTTTTACTATATTGTTAATTAGGTTGATACATTTTCTATATTATAAATTTATATTTTGTATGTTAGTTTATTATTTTATATGTTCGTGCATTTTCATACGTTAAAGTTTCGTTGTAAGTTAATTGACGTAAGCCCGATAATAAGATTATGTTGGGATTATCATTATTACGCTATTTAAAACAAGTTATAATTAAATTCATGAAGGTGCGAGGGTAAGAAAATCAAAGAAAATGAGTTTCGTCAAAGTTGAAATTTTGAATTAAAATACAGTTCAAGCTATAATATCTCGTATTTATGGACTAGTGCCATATAAGGTACCGCATTACTATGATAGTAAGGGGCATAAAGTGTGTTAAAAGTGAATAGTATTTTAAGTAATTTGATATAATTCTTAGTTATGTGGATAATTGAGTAATTATAAATTTTTAGTGGGAGATTAACTAAAAAATTAAGCTAATTAAGTAATTAAAGTTATGAATAACCTTAAAGGACCTAAACGTGGCAACAAATTCCCGAGAAAATAATGACTCCTAGTTCATTAAGGCTAGGTGGCATAGTTAGGAAGCCTTTAGGCAACACTTAGCCACAAAGTGGGCCCCATAAGCTTACAAATTTAAGAGACTTTCTTACCTTATCAAGATTGGATACAAGATTGCTAAGTTACGGATGAGGGCTCCAATTTTGAGGTTAAAACTTCATAATATGTCAAGAACGTGACTTGTCCATCTTAAGAGCGTGAGATTTGGCAATTACAAGGGAATACAGTACAAGCTTTCTCAAGAATATCATACGGATTATTCTCAATTTTGATTTCGCTGTTACAATTTTGTCATAAGTAACATGTGCTATAGGGATTGCCAAGGGAATCGACTAAGGTATATTAAGGCTAAGCTCTTCCTTCATTTAGCATGATCTCGTAATTACATGAGTTTGACAACAAGGATAAAGAAAAATTCATATCCCGATTTTTACGTATACTTTCCTAGTGTTGTAAGTTACAGTATTCTCCTTATTGGGACTTCATATTCCATTGAGTATTTCCTTCTTCCACTCAAGAGAGTAGAGAGTCTATATATACAGTATTTTATTAGTTTCATTACCATCGAGCAATAATCGATGGGAAGGCGACTATTAGGCATTCTCTGATCATATGATAAGTCATATACCGAGCCTACTGTGACCGAGCGCCTATGAGCGAGCCCAGTTGGTCAAGCTCTCTCTCTCTCTCTCTCTCTCTCTCTCTCTCTATATATATATATATATATATATATATATATATATATATATATATATATATATATATATATATCCTTATAGGGCCGGACAACTATTTTAAGTACTATAGTGAGAGAGTTGAGTCAGTATCAGTAGGTAAGCATATCTTCAGATTATCTTTGACTCCCAGTCACTTTCAATTATTATATTATCAGTTCAGTTTTAGCTTTCAGTATATTACCTTACATACTCGGTACATTGTTTCGTACTGACGTTCCTTTTTTAGGGCGCTATATTTCATGCGTGCAGGTTCAGACAGACAAGCGGGTAGACCTCCTCATTAGGTATTGCCCGAATTCAGCTTGATCGGTAAGTTCCATGCCCTTCGGTGTTGCCGGGTCTAGAGCTTTATTTACATCTTGGGTATATATGTATATATGTTATGAGTATGTAGAAGCCCTATTCCGATCACAGTATATCAACAAGTAGAGGTTTGTCGGCATATCCTGTCAGTTAGTGCAGTACATTGGGTTTGTAGGCCTTGTATGTATATTTGGTTGATTTGTTAGCTGTAGTAATTATGACGGGCTTGTCAGCCCATCTTTATATTGATATTTAGTCAGCATTCATAGTTGTCTTGCAATGTAGCCCATGGCTAAAGTATAACATCATATATTTAGAGTCCTTTAGTCGCAAGTTGGTACGTTAGGATAGGTGAGGCACCGGGTGCCGGTCTCGGCCCCACGTTCGGGCCGTGACAAATGTGGTAATAGAGTAGTTCTATCCTAGGGAATCTACAAGTAGTGTCTAGTTGAGTCTTGGTTATGGGTGTGTTGTGCACTATACTTATAAGCAGGAGGCTACAAGGCATTTAGGACTATCACTCTTTCTCTTACTCTATATCGTGTGGTAGAGCTTAGTTGTAAGAATTCAAACTCGTAAACTCTATGTTATTCGCAATAAGACGATACCTACATTTAGAAAGACAGTTGGTAAGAGAATGAATGTTGCTATGGAAGAGTTAAGTCAGAGGAACTCGATTTTGCATAATAATTATGATGAGTAAATGCTAGATCTTCAGTAGATCATGTGTGTACTAAGACGTGGAAGCCTTTTGATAAGGAGCCTTAAGGCAGGAATATCTATCCACCCCTATGGTGAAAGGCAATAAGAGATTCAGAAGGTAAATACAAGTTTCAACAAATAAGGAAGCAAGGTGAAGAAGGGTACGAGGTACCTACTTAATAGAGATGAACATTATATACAATTCAAGAAGAGAGATATAAGCATTTTGAGTTACCTTCAACAATAACAGAGGTATGTATAATTTGTTGCACCCATATCATTTATGCCATATGAGGACTAACAAAAGAAGTATAAGCGATAGACGGATATCAGGATCCGGCTGAGGTTAGAGTGACCCAAAATGGTGGATAGACTGTTTGCATTAATTAACATTTCCAAAGGATATTGCAAATATGCTAATAGATCTCCTTGTGAGACATCCAGATGGTGTACTAAAATAGTGTAGCTATATATGAGTACTACAAAGATAGGCACTAGAATCCTTGAAGGGATAAATATCACCTCCGTATGGCTCCCGTCCCTAGTAGAGACATGATGTTAGGTAAACCAAAGAGCCAGTGGATGGAGCAAGAAGAGCTAAAATCAAAAGAATGTCTTGCTTATGTTTTTGAAATAAAGTGTTAGACATAAATGTTAGCGGGAAATAAGAAGAGATATAATGAAGCATTATGAGTAATATGTGATACATGGATTACAATGCTAGAGTATTACAGAATCTATATACAAGGGAAGGAAAGGATGAGAGATGACAAACCTTGAGGCAAAAAAAGATTATATGTCATAAAGTCACATCCTCGTTTCGACCCTAGAATAATAAAAATCAGTATGGATTGGTGAACAAGATAAACTAAACATGAATTAGGGACTGAGTGATTTGATAATGGTCGGCCTCATGAGACTGGCGATAATAGAATGAACAACAGAAGAAGATTCAAGAAAAATTTAGAGAATGGTCATTTAGGAAGACGCCAATGTGAGCAAAGTTAAGCTTAAGAGACTGTATGTTCTAGTTATCGTAATTATCACCCTCGTGAGTAAGGAATTTCGTTTTCCTTGGTACAAAAGGATTACCACAAGGGGAGTAATGGCCATCAATGATATGAAAAGATGCCAAAGATTAAGAGGTAAAATATCTATACGTAGATTATCATAGCACTAAATCTTAGTACTCCCCTAAAGGGGGAAATATGGAGTGATATGGCATGAAGTCAGAATTAAGTGGTTTTAGTAATCATGGAGTGGTGAAGGAAGAATGCGATTAAAAAGGAGAAAGAGATACGACTGCACTTATTCAAGTCCTATAGATATACTACAATTCCAAAATATTATGCAAGTACGACATTAAGGAGAGAAAGTAAGGGTTCCACCCCGGGATGGTTTTGATAAATAAGGAGCCAGTGGGAGAGGTAAGTTAAGACAAAAGAAATAACCCAAGCATAATTACATGGAATACTGATATGAGAATGGGCCAATGAGTAGTCAGTAGTTGATTCAGGAAAAGCCTAGTTATGGTTAGACAAGAGGATACAGACAAATCAACAGATCGTGCAAGATAAACATAGTGAATCCCAACATGAGGCATTCAGTCTCACATATATGACATCGTAACCTTGAGAAATATTAATATAGAAGTTGGGGTAGTAAAGGTACCGTATGAGGGTTACGGAGATAAAAGAGTGTTTCATTGGAAAAACAATCAAAATATCACCTCAGAAACAACCCAACGAGCACAAGGGCATGAAGGTAAGTAAGTAAGGATAACTACAAGTAAGAAAGAACATAAGAAATTCCTCCGGAGAAACGATGTATTAAGCTCGCAGCCTTGCAAGAATCAGAGGGTCCCCCCAAGCACTACAACAAAAGACTAGCTGAGGAAATAAGGAAGAAGACTTCAACATAAGCATAGTGATCTAAAGAAGAAATGGTCTTGTAATAGTAGTCTCACTATAATATTGTATGCACTCCATAAGAAAGTGGCACCTATCGTGACTAAGGAACGGGAAGTAAAATCCAAAATAATATTCGAGATCATATGAGTTGCACAAAATTTCAATATATGTGGGTACTAAGATAAGCCAAGTATTCATGTAAAAAGTGGCAGAATGACCAAGAAAATTAATTGCTTACTTTTAACGAAAGTTGAGAAGGCACGAAAAGAATTATTCGATAATGATCCAGAGTATTTACGTTATGAATGCACTTAAGATTTTGGAGTAAATTTCATGCAGCATATATGTTGACATTCATACAGTCGCAGAAGAGTTCGGTATAAGTTAAAAGAAAGAATTGAGTCCAGGTCATAGACAAAGGATTGAATTGTTAGAAGATTGTATCCTGGATATTCCATGGCCTCCATGAAAGGCTAAAGCAATATCTAATACCATGAGCCGCATATCAGAAGATAGCTTAAGCCTACATAGAGGTTGATTAGAGATTAGAGGAAACTAAAGAGTTACATCAACTAAGTAAATCAGGATTTTAATTATTGGTACGGAGAATTATATAAAACATGGTTGAGAACATGGCATAATCACTCTTAATGTCAGAGGTACAAGAGAAATAGTACAGTAGCCACATTCTATAATGGATCTACAATAAATCCAGTTAGAAAAGTACAAGCCTCATAAAAAGTCAGTATGAAGCTCCCATCAGATTGTATATGCACCAGAGGTGCAAGTATTATAATAGAGCTTCAAGTTGTGGATGTGAATTATACCTATGTGGAAGGGAGGTCATAAAAGAGGTAGAAGATGTGATGCGAGACTTTAAGGTAAGTAATGTAAAGGTGAACAACGTACAAAATACTCAGATGCATAGGGATGTGAATAGTTCATATTATGGATAAAAGACTAGAAGCGTTGGGATTCAATATCCAGAAATGATAGCAGCATTGTTAATGGCATGTCTTCCAGCCTATGGTTTCTAGGTACCGGGAGGTCTAGCCAAGAGAGTAAAGAAGAGTTAGAGACGATGTGATGTCTCGCTTGGTGTTCCAGAATAACGTAAGGAAAACTATGGTGCAAGCAAGTTGAAGGGAGGTTGCGAGGAGTATAAATGAAATATGTAGGTCGTAAGATAAAGTATGGTAAAGTGACAAGGTTTTGGGAAGACATGAGTAAGGATAAGAAAGGGCAAGTGAGAAGGTGATGAGAATAGATAAGTCCTTAGGATTCAGCCCATGAAAACAAGAGAGCTGATGATTTTCCTAAATTATAGAAAGCTCAGTAAGCCTGAATGAACCCAATGGAGTTGAACAATATAACTAAAAAAAAGATGGAATGATGCCCTTATAGTAGAATGAGGGTGTAATTGTGATAAATGAAGGATGATGTTAGGGTCTTCGATTGAGTGATTATTTGAAGGGATTTCATGAATTTTACAAGATTAACATACCCATGTAAGGTGAATCACATTGGAATGCTATGAAATATGGTTATGGAAGCATGGTATCGCCCCCAGGTGGATTAGTCTAATTATTTCAAATGTTCCTCGATGCGACGTGAGCCCTAACGGCAATGTTACATAAGACCTCAATAACGATAAATCAAAGTAAGAGTTATGGTATAATATGACCTACCTGGATGCAGTAAAGTCATATGGATGGATAACAGATCTACGAAATAAGGTATAGTAATATTCTTAAGTTCAACAAAGTACCAAGCGAAAACTTCAATATACCTACAGATGCCAAGAGGGACATTTTATCAAGCTCTGTATATGTTTACAAAGTGAAGCCTAGAGATTGGCTAAAAACTAGGGCATAAAAAAAGGAGATCACATAGGCGCACGTACAAGGTCAGAGTCCTGGAGGCTGCATGATAGAAGGTAGCAACGTTCACGAGATTGGAAGGATTCCGACGACAAGTCGTGGTGTGAGCAAGAGGCCTAAAGGGGAGTGCCTTGGCCTTTGGATTTATTCATAAAACAGTTGCCTAGATGGTAAGAAGAGTAGCAAAGTATTCAGAAAAGCTATAGGTTATGATAATGATAAGTGCATCAGTAAACATTCGAGGATGAATGTTCCAAAGAGTGGAATGATGTTACGTCCCGCATTTTTGTACGCTAAAGCTTCATCGTAAGTTAATCGATGTAAGCTCGGGAATGAGATTATTTTGACATTATTAGTATTACGCTATTTCCAAGAAGTGATAAGTAAATTCGTGAAGGTGCAAGGGTAAGAAAACCAAAGAAAATGACTTTTGTCAAAGTCGACATTTTGAGGTAAAATATGATTCAAGCTATAATATCCCGTATTTATGGACTAGTGCCATACAAGCTACCACATTACTATGATAGTAAAGGGTATAAAGTGTGTTAAAAGTGAGTAGTATTTTAAGTAATTTGAGATAATTCTTAATTATGTGAATAATTGTGTAATTATAAATTTTTAGTGGAAGAATAACTAAATAATTAAGCTAATTAAGTAATTAAAGCTATGGATAACTTTAAAGGACCTAAACAGTGACGACCCGACCCGTTGTCTCATGAGCTACCGCTCCGTTTCCCCCATTTTCTGCTTCTTTATGCTTCATTATCAGTGTCTTGTGTGATCTAGTTGGCTTGGAGTGATTTTAATAGGAAATGAGACACTTAGTCTCATCTAAGAAGGCTTGAGTTAGAAAATTCAACCGGATGTTGACTTATTAGTTAGAGGGTTCGGATGCAAATTCCGATGATTCGATTAGTTTTAGGGGATGAATTGTGACTTAGGAGTGTTATTGGAAGTGTTTTTGGAGGTCCGGTGTAGAATTAGGCTTGAATTGACGAAGTTAGTATTTTGGCAATTTTCGGTTGATAGGTGAGATTTTGATCCGAGGTTCGGAATTGAGTTCCGAGAGTTTTTCTAGCTTTTTTATGTGATTTGGGATGTGTGTGTAAAATTTCAGGTCATTCGGAGGTGATTTGGTTGGGTTTTTGATTAAATGTGTGTTTCGGAAGTTTTAGAAGAACTTCGGGTTGAATTCGATGTAATTTGATGGTTTTGGTGTTGTTTGAGATGTTTTGATGATTGGAACAAGTTTGAATAATGTTTAAGGATGTGTTGGTGCTTTTGGTTTAGGTCTCGGGGGCCTCGAGGTGATTTCGGATGGCTAATGGGGAGTTTTGGACTTGGAAAAATGCAGCAGTGTTGCAGAGTAATTTTTGGTCTTCGCGATCGCGAGAGGACCCTCGCGATCGCATAGGAGTAATTTGGGGGCAGCTTGATTTTGTTATATGTGATTGCATATGGGGGGCGGGGTTCGCCATCGCACAAGCTTGTGAGGTTTGCCTTCGCGATCGCGTGAATGGGAGTGCAATCGTAGTGGGTTAGAGATGGCAGGCATCGCGTTCGCGGGCCAAAGGTCGCGTTCGCATAGCACGTTTTGAGGTCTTGGAAAATTTTTTCTTTGCGATCGCGAGCATGGGGCTGCGATAGGCATAAAATGAAATTATAGCTGGGCAGAAGGGTTTTAAAATATGTCATCCGCGAGCCTAAGTCATTTTTCCACCATTGTTGAACATTTTGAGAGCTCTTTGGGAGAAATTGAAGAGGAATTCGAAGAGGATTGATTGGAGGTACATTTTATGAACCAAAAACGTGATTTTACTGTGAAATTAACCAAGAAATTTAAGGAAATTTAGCTAAATAAGGAAGAACTAGGGCTTGAGATTTTGAGATTTTAAATTGGGATTTGAGGGGTCATTTGGACTCCGATTATAGTGTTCTTTATATGCATATACTCGTGGAGATATAAGAGAACCCGTTGATGTGAAAATTTCTTAGTTTCAAGAAGTGGGCCCGGGGCTCGAGTTTTGCCAATTTTGGGATTTTTGATATTTTTTGATTGTATTCGCTTGGGTTTTGTTACCTTAGCCTATTGTAACGTATTCGCTCTAGTTTTGGTCAGATTCGAAGTGCGAGGAGGCCGATTTGAGAGGCAAGGGCATAGCGAGCTAGAGCTTTGGCCATTTTGTGGTGAATAATGAATGTAAATGATGTCCTGAGGTTTTGAAACCCTAAATTTGCACATCGTAGTGCTATATTGGGGTGAAACACACGCTTGACGATGAGCGCATGGTCGTTTACTATTGGGGATTGGGACTTGGTCCATACCGAGTGATGTTTTTACCGCGTATTAATTGAAGCTTATTTGATTTCATCATTATTTGGACTAGTCGTCATATTTGGGTTTCGTGCCAACTATTTGAACCCTTTGGGGATTGCTATTACTGTTTTCTCACCATTTTGACATATTACATGAAGTCAGTCCTATTGTTTAATACTATTTTACAAACTCAGCCACTTTTACTCAGATTTGAAACTTAAATGATATTTGTAATGATGTTTTGGGCTGTGAATTTGCTATATTATTGTGGCCCGAGGGGCTTATGTGATTTCTGGACTGAGTATGGATCGGGCTGCGCTCCGCAGCAATATTATGTTGATATTGATACCCGGTCAAGGGCATAGTTGATTCCACGAGATGGCTTGTTATTATGCTTAGGCCGTAAGGGGCCCCTCCCGGAGTCTGCACACCCCCAGTGAGCGCCGTCGACGATAAATAAGTGGATCGGGCTGCACACCGCAGCGGGTAGTAGAGGGTATCATTCTATGTGTTTTATTTTCCTTTCTATGCCTGTCACTTAACTGCTTAATTGATGTAGTATTGTCACATTCTGATTTCTTTGGGTTATCGTTTTTATATTATTTGTTTTAACTGCCGAATTATAGATTACTCTGTGTTTTTCTGTGATTTCTTATTCTCAGCCTTTATTTATGTTTATTACTCACTAGGTGGGAGTACTCACATTGCTCCTTGCACCTCGCGTGCAGATCCAGGTGCATCTGAGGCTGAGTGAGGATTTTCTGTTGAGCAACACATATCCGGGAGCATCGAGGTAGCTACAATGGCATCCGCAGCCCTAATGTCTCTCTTCTATCCTTTGTTTTTATTTCATATTCCCCTAGAGTGACATGTATTAAATTGGTAAACCTGTATTAGAGGCTCAGACTTGTGACACCGGATCTTTTGGGCTACATAGAAGAATTATTATTTGAAATTTCGCATGTTTAACTCTTATTTCAGACTTCTAGTATTATAACTTGGTAATTTATCTGCGTTAGTCAATAATGAACTATATGAGAATCTGGTTAAGGTTGTCAACTGGTCAGGCTTGCCTAGCAGTGTATTGGGCTCCATCACGATCGGGGTTGGGGTCATGACAAGTTGGTATCGAGCCTACGTTACTTGGTCTCGCAAGTCATGAACCGGTTTAGTAGAGTCTCGCAGATCGGTACGGAGACATTTGTATTTATCCTCGAGAGGCTGCAGAACCTTTAGGAAAAGCTTCATCTTCTTGAAATTCTTGTCGTGCGAACTTGTTGATTCGAGTACTAAACTTCTCTTTATTCTATTCTCTCACAGATGGTGAGAACTCGTGTTACCGAACAAGGCGGACGACCCCCAGTACCACCCACTGAGGCCACCAGAGGCCGTGGATGCGATCATGGTTGTGACAGGGGCAGAGTAGCCGGGGCAACACCTGTCGATCCACCAGTTGCCCTAGCTTAGGATCAGGATCCAGCTGTGGATACTCCAGCAGCACCTGTTCAGGCACCAGCAAGCCCTATCGTGATTCCAGGTCTTCCGGAGGCCTTAGCACATATCTTATCAGATTACACTGGCCTCGCTCAGGCAGTTTCAGCCACCATAGTAGCAGTTACTTCACAGGCCAGGGGAGGCAATCTGACCCCTACTGCTCGCACACCTGAGCAGGTAGTGCAAGGATTTCAGATGCCGAGAGTACTTCCATTTCAGCCGATTGCAATAGTTCAGGAGTTCGTAGTTCCAGCTATGCCGGATGATGAGCAACGCCGTCTTGAGAGGTTTGGTAGGTTACAGCCTTCGATATTCAGTGGCACTGAGGGCAAGGATGCCCAGGGTTTTCTTGACAACTGTTAGCGTATGCTCCGTACAGCAGGGATTCTTGAGTCCAGTAGTATGGCATTTACCACCTTCCAATTCTCGGGGGCTACTTTTACTTGGTGGGAGGATTTTGAGAGGCGTAGGCTTGTCGGTGTAGCACCCCTATCTTGGCAGCAGTTCTCCACTATCTTCTTGGAGAAGTATGTACAACAGTCCTGCAGAGAGAAGCTGTGTAGACAAATCGAGTGGTAGACACAGGGAGATATGATCGTGACCCAGTATGAGATGAGTTTTTCATAGCTGGCTCGTCATGCCGTTTGGATGATTCTGACCGATCGCGAGAGGATCAGGAGATTTGTGGATGGCCTTAACTACTATCTCCGTATTCTGATGACTAAAGAGAGAGTACTGGGTTCTACGTTCGAGGAGGTTGTCGACATCGCTCATGAGATTGAGACGGTTCGCCATAGAGAGCAAGAGGGGAGGGAGGCCAAGAGGCCTCGAGGACCGGGCAGTTTCAGTGGTACTTCGTCTAGGTGCCATTTCCACCATGGTAGAAGACATTCTTTCAAGCATGCTCAGTCGGCCAGTCCAGAGTATCGTGGGGCATCTTCAGGCCATGTTCATCATTGTAAGCATGTGATTTTTGCCCTACATGAAGATAACTCATAAAAATAGATCAAAATAATTTTTATTGATTTTGTAGGAATTTTCCTTTATTTAGTCGCATTTCATGCATTTTAATATTTTTTAAATCAAAATAATAAATGCCAAAAATATCTTGCATGGTATTTAGGTTTTCTCGGAAGTCATTTGATTTTCATAAAAATTAAAAATCACAAAAATATTTCATTTACACCTTTTCCTTTTATTGATTTTTCTCTTTTAATTTAGGATTAAGTAGCTTTTATAGTTTCATAATTAGTATAATTTTAGATAATTTGGATTTTTAATTTTAGGATTTTTAATAAAAAAAAGAGAGATAAAAAGAAAATTAGGAATGAAAAAGAAGAAATGGAAGAACCTTCTGTCACATAAGATTTTCCCCCAAAAATATTTCCCCAAAAAATATTCCCCCACCTAAGACCTTCCCCCCAATACATATTCCCACATAAGACCTTCCCCCTAAAATATTTCTCCACATAATACCCTACCCAACACACTCTATAAAAGCCACTCACCCCAATTCCAAAAGCTTCACCCGTTTCCACACTTACTCTTTTTTGCAAAGCTTCTGCCATGGAATCTCTCTAATCTTCAACACCCCAAAAATGCCAGCAAAAAGCAGGTCGTCTTCTCCATAAAACTCACAGCAAATCTTCAGCCATTTTTGAACGAAAGAAGACATCAGCCACTTAACACATAAAAAACCTTCGGCTGCCCCATCTCCAAAAACCCATATTTTCAATCAAACCTTTGAACCTTCTACATTACACCTTCTTCACACACTCCTTTCGATAGAAAGCAAAATACAAGAGATTTTCTCTTACTTGTAATCGAAGATAACCAAAGATGAAATGGACAATTCATTAGTAGAATAAGGAATTATGCAAGGTCTTCGTCACCAGTAGTAGCAATCAACGACTCGAAATCCACTTCTACTTTAACAATTTAAGCTCCTGAAGATGATCATTTTTATTCTCTTCTCCGATACTTGGATTGAGACTTGAGATGCCGTCGAGTTGAAGTTTTCGTCCGAGGTTCGAGGTTTGCGGCGTAATGGCTTGTTGCTGCTATTTTCCATTCCTGTCCGAGTTCATATGCCGGAGTTTTCAGTTTCTCGCTGTAATCGGTTGAGATTTAGATATATTGAAAAGCTTATCAAGGTCCACTCCTTTACTCTTAACTCTCTTCATTAATTTTATATGTTTCTGATTGTGCGATAATGTTGAGTTTGATATGGTCTTCTTTGAGTTTAGTTTGAATTTTCTAATCATGTTCCTTAGAGTTGCATCAATATTAGTTTATGTCCTGTCTGCTATATGAGTTCAACACGTCTTAGAGAAGATGGATATTAACATGCTTATGATAGTTTTCTGAAGCAAAGAATCTCGCGTTACTTGTTGAAACACTCTATTTGTTTATGGCAGTCAAGTTCTCTTTTGTCATTAAAGAATATTGACGACAGATGCAGGACGAATTGCATTGAATATATAGATTTGTAAATAATTTTTTTTATGGCCATTTCTTATGTTGTTTCGTCCTCCTGGATTTTGAGTTCCTTACTACTAAAATATGATGCTATATGACACTTACATGATTTGTTAATTTTTGGTTAAGGTCCTTAGGAGTAGGATGCCGTAGGATCCTATGGTTTAGTTAAATTTTTTAAGCTTTGGCGTATAAATTCTCAAACTCGTAAGGGAAGACATAATTCATCATGAACATCCGTAGTTTGATTTAGTTAAGTACCATCTTTTGAAATAATTTGAGATGAGCCTCGCCAAACCAAATACATAATTGCGGGGCCCTCATTAAATACTTAATTCAAAAATACTTAGAATTCGGGACGGGCCGTTTAGCAAATTTCACGGCCCTTCCAAAAGATAACAGTACGTTAGTCGCTTTAGGCGCGCTTTTTAATAATCTTACCTTCCTAAATACGGGTGTGCATTTCATGCAACCCAAATCCAAGTCCAAAAATGTTGAATAAGAATATGTCGAGGATCCGGGTGCATTTCATGTGACGTGATCTGAAAATACGTTTTCAAACGACGTTCACTTTCGTAAAAACAACTTCAAAGCGGTAAATAATTATGAAATTGCATTATAGGTTGGAGCATGTATAAAAATCAAATTTAGCCATTTATGATAATTTAAGCGACCGTGCTAGAACCACGGGTTCCGGGGGTGCCTAACACCTTTCCTCGGGTTAACAGAATTTTTGGTTCGCAGACTCCAATTGGGAAGTCGGCAATTTTCCTCGATTTGGGATTTAAGTTAAACCGGTGACTTGGGACACCAAAAGCCAATCCTTTCCAAGGTGGCGACTTAAAAAAAAATAATAATATCCTATTTTGAATAATGTCACTTTAAATGGAAAAACTCTCTTATACATTTATCCTTCGGGGTAGGTGTGTAAAAAAGGAGGTGTGACAGCTCTGGTGACTCTGCCGGGGACACAAACCCAGAATTCCGGTTCAGGGTTAAAAGAATTCGAGCTTAGTATAATTATTATATTTGGCTTTATCTGATTTTTCTACTTGCTTCCATGCTATATGTGCTAAATGTTTTACCGTTTTGATATTTGTTGAATTGTATATAAATTGTCGCGAATCCCTTCCTCTCTTTGAGTCTTCTACATCATGGAGAAGGGTGAACTTCGTGTAGCTTCTCTTCTGTTTAGAGTCTTTCCCAATTTAGAACGAGGTTGGATAAGTTGCAAAGCCGGCGGAGCTTCTGTATCCCCGGTACGCTGCCTCCCCCTCGGCTCGAGTTGTCCGCTCGAGTAAGCCAGGTCTAGATCAATAAACCTAGGGTTTAAACCTAGAAGAACAAAACCTCATGCTAGATCCCTAGTAGGACGCTTGTTTGCATCATGTGCATTTGACTTAGGGGACTCAACACAGGGGTTGGGTCCGTCTAGGACAAGTGACCTGAATTGAAATGACCATCCTGATACATCTTCCGTGCTACTTGCGCATTTATTTGCTCGGATTTGCATGTTGACCGGCTTGTATACAATGAGAGAAAATTGAGAAAAATAGCAGTGTTAAGACACAATGAGAGAAAATTGAAAAAAATAGCAGTGTTAAGACACAATGAGAGAAAATTGAGAAAAATAGCAGTGTTAAGACACAATGAGAGAAAATTGAGAAAAATAAGTAGTGTTAGGACTAAGTGAGGGTGGCCATTTGGTTTGAAAACCCAATGCCCAAATAGTACTGAAATGCTGCCAGATTTTTGAAAAATGAAAACAACGAAGAAAAAGAGAAAATATTTGGAAAAAAAAACAAACAAAAATAGAAAGAAATTGTTGTTCAAAATAGTTTTGACTTTAGCAAATCTGACCGAACTACGCGGGTTTGATTCTCACCGGATGTGAGATACGTAGGCAACCCCCATCGGGTCCAACCACCCTTTTGCAAAAAATAGCCAAAAAATGTCAAAATTTTAATTTTTATCATAAATAAAGTTGGGTGATGCCATTCTTGTTAAAATAAGCCGAATGTCCCCAAAAGGGCGCCGGAAGGCCGTTTTTGCAAGAACAGCCACCCTGAGTCATTTTAAATGGTTTGCGGGCACAACCTTAAAATCTTCCTCCCAGAAGTGCTGAAAGGTCGTATCTGCAAAACCAAGTCCTTGTACTTCCTAAAAGAAAATTTTGTAAAAAATAGCCACTTTTTTCTTTTAGATCAAAATAAATCATTAAAATAGTCCTTAGATGTCTTTCTTTCATAAATAAAAAAATAAAAAATAAATATAAAAAAATAATAACTTTTGAAAATTTGAGTCCGAAAAATATTTTTGCTCAAAAATCCAAAATATTTTCGTAAAAGTCTCTATTTCTAAAATTAAAAAGCAACTTTCAAAATCCAAAAAAAAAATATTTCTTTTACTTCTAAAATTCTCAAGTTCCAATAAAAAGAAAAGGACTTTTTAGAAGTCTTTCTTTCAAAAACAAAAAGAAAAATCAGAAATCAAAATAAAAAATATTTCCTTTAAAACATTTCTCTCAAAAATTCCAAAAAAAAAAAAGGTTAGTTAGCTTATTTTATTTTGCAAGAACTACGCCTAGTCAGATTCATGCAGGGCCATGATACGTAGGCAATCTACATAATATTCGACCGTAATCCTAGGAAAAAAAAAAGAAGATAAATAAAAGGAAAAATAAAAAATAAAAAAACAAGAGAGAAAAGAAACACAAAAGAAGAAAATAAGGCATTGAGAGAAAAACCTTGGCCAAAGAAAAGAAAAAGCAGAAAATGAAAATAGAGAAGCAGGAAAAGAAAATGAAAGAAAACAAAACAAAAAGAGAAAGAAAAGAGAAAAGGAATAAGAAGAAAAGTCGGGATGATGCATGCAATCGAAGCAAACATGTAGATATCCATTTAACTGTATAGGTGCATCACACTCTAATGTGCAGTTACCTATCTGTTACTTGTTTCATACTAATCGTTGTTGCTATCATTCCAGCTGAGTATTTTAGAAACCGTGGTTGGCTGATGGTAAACTGGCCTCGCATCGATACTTCACCAGATCCAAAGGAAAAATAGAGATGTCGTCGGAAATGACCTTGCCTGCAGTCCCCATACCTGAAGATAGCCCAATCTCTGGGATCCCGGCCTCTAAATCCTATACAGCTAAAGAAAATCGGATCCTGCGCTTACGCTTGATGAAAATGTGGGATGCTTGGAACAACGGGAAGGAACCCCCAAGCAATATCCCCGAATTCCTGGAGTTGTTCGCAAGATCTGGAGGGGTTACTACTGTCCCCATCAGTCGCCCAAATATTCCTCTGAGTCAACCTACCATGACTGCTAACTTTTTCAGAACACCTCTGAGGATCATCCCAAAGTGTTCCCATCTGGAATTGCTCCCAACATCTTTACAGCTCCACCATCATCTGCAACCACCCAACCATCATACCAAAACATGCTTTTGACCCTTCGGTCTTCACATTTCAGAATCCGATTTTTCAGGCTGACCCTCCTCACTATCCTCAATATACCTACTCTCGACCACCATATGAGATCACACCGGGGCAGGAAAAAACTCCTAAACCCCCAGAGCAAGATGAAATGACGAAAAGAATGAGGAGTTTAGAGCAGAGTCTGAAAAGTATGCAAGGTTTAAGCGGGCAGAAGAGTATTTCTTATAATGATCTGTGCATGTTCCCTCAAGTGCACCTGCCGATGGGATTCAAGACGCCAAAGTTCGAAAAGTATGATGGATATGGCGATCTCATTTCTCACCTCAAAAAGTGTTGCAATCAATTGCGTGGGACTGGTGGAAAAGAAGAGTTACTAATGGCTTACTTTGGAGGAAGCTTGGTGGGCATAGCATCGGAGTGGTACATGGATCAGGACATATCTCGATGGCATATCTGGGATGACCTTGCCAGAGATTTTATCCGACAATTTCAGTAAAATATAGACATTGCGCCAGACAGGAATTCCCTGGCAAACCAAAAGAAAAAGCCCACAGAGAGTTTTCGCGAATATGCAATCAAGTGGCGTGAACAGGCATCAAGGGTAAAGCCTCCATTGGATGAGGTTGAGATGGTCACTGTCTTCTTACAGGCTCAGGAGGCAGATTATTTTCAAAACATGATGTCCGCTATGGGTAAGCCTTTTACAGAGGCAATAAAAATCGGAGAAATGGTAGAAAATGGGCTAAAAACGGGCAGAATCTTGAGTCAGTCGGCCATCAGAGCAACCTCCCAAGACATCCAAGGCAGGTCTGGAGGAATGGCCAAAGGTAATAAGAAAGAAGAAACATCCATGGCTGCATCGGGAGGAAGAAGGTATCGGGCTTCTAGACCGGTGTTCTCAGAAAGAGCCCCTCAACACTATTACCCTCACATAGACATGACTTATGCTCCTCCACCTTATGCGGTAATTAATGCTCAACCTTTCGGCCGACCGCAACCACAAGCTAATCGAAACCCACCTCCATTCCAAAGAAACCAACCTCCTTACCAAAACTAATATAATCCCCGACCACCACAAAATAATTTCCGCCCTCCGGAACTACCTAAACGACCAAATTTTACACCAATTGGTGAACCCTATTGCAGTTTGTTCCTGAAGCTCGTCCAGATGAACCTATTACAGCCTATTCCCCAAAACAGGCCGAACCCGGAATCTCCAGCATATCAACGGGGTGTCCATTGTGCCTATCATTCAGGAGCTGAAGGGCATAGTACTGACAACTGCTGGACATTAAAGAAAGTTGCGGAAGATCTAATTGAATAAGGAAAAATAGTGTTGAGGGATGAAGAAGCCCCGAATGTTACCAATAACCCTTTGCCCGCTCACAACAACAGGCCGGTAATCGGCATGATTTGTGAAGACCGAGACTCTAATCCAGCTCTAAAAGCCATAATTGCTATTGTCGATGCTGAAAGGAAGCCCAAAGCAGCCCCGAAGCAAGAGAAAGGGGGAAAGAAGAGCCAAACAACCAAGACAGAACCAGAAAAGAAAGCTGATTTGAAAAAAGAAACACAAATGAATATAACCAAGCAAGCCTATGTGGTGCGGGGGACAATCAAACCACCTCGGCTGAGTGAGCCAGTGGTTATTGGACGTGTACCATAGAAGCCCAAAACAAGCCCTGCTGCGGTACCATGGAGTTATCATCAGACAGTGGTAACATATGAGGGTAAAGAGATCTTGGGAGGACTGCTAGACAATTTCCCTGTTGAGATAAACAATGCCACCAGAAGGAGTTTCCCGCCTAAGGAGCATATGAGGGCTGAGGAAGCAGAAGTAGGAAAAATGAAAAGAACCGATTATACGATGCCACATCTGTATAAGACCTTTGTCAAGCCTAAGTATAATGAAAAGGAAGAAGATGAGGTTTTCACAGCTGAAGAAAGTGAGGAAATAGGTGGACCTATGAGACAATTGCTTTATGAAGCCAACATGGTCCAGCCAGGGGAAGGGACTAGCACCGCTGAGGTGCTCTACATGGGACCAGATGCTAAACTCCAAAACTGGAAGGCTACGCCATTCCCGATCAGGCGGGAGTCCCAGTAGACTAGCCCTGTCACCTTTTTCTGCATCCCGAGTTATTTCAGGGTGTAACTCGAATGTTTCTTTTAGTTTCTTGTCTTTAAATTCCCGAATGTGAACCCTGTTATCTTCAAAATTCCAAAAAATGAAATCAATATTTCATCATTCATTTTTTCTTTCTAATTTTGCTATTTTCCCCGTTCATTTCTTCTTTTTAGTTCTAATAATGCAGCTTTAAATAATATGACATGCTTGCGGACTTCATGCCCAAACTCAAACACACTGTCTAACTGTGAAATAATGAATCAAGAACTAGAATATGATGAAGAAGGTAACCTTGAGGAAATAAAACAAAGAATTGGAACAATTGAAGGAAAATTGGTTCGCGAGTCGGAAAGGTCCATACATTACAACAAAAGAGGGCATTGTACTCAGGGCACATCCGGGCATTTGTACCAACAAAGAATGGTCCGGGCTTACAACAAGAAAGTGTGTCCCAGGAATTTTGAAGTAGGACAGCTCGTGCTCAGACGCATTCTCCCTCATCACCAGGAAGCAAAAGGAAAGTTTGCTCCCAATTGGAAAGGTCCATACATAATCCAAAAGATTTTGCCAAAAGGAGCAGTGTATCTAGGAGACATTGAAAGAAATGATCCTGAAACAGCAGTCAATGCGGATGCAGTAAAAAGGTACTATGTCTAGACCTCCTGGGGTGATGGCTTTTGTGTAATTGAGATGATGAAGGCTTTCCTTCCCGCTACCCCAAACAAAATCAATCCATCGTAAACTCTTTGAGCCAGTTACATTTCTCTTATGACCCACTTTGGAACCTAAAAGTACAAAAAGAAGAAGAAAGAAAAGAAAAGAAAAGAAAAAGAAAAAGAGCAAAAGAAAGAGAAAAAGAAAAACCAAAACAAAAAACAAAAACAAAAACAAAAACCAAAAAAATTATTTTCCTGAACTATGTTTGACTTGATCCCGAAAGGTTACGTAGGCAGCCTCTCCCTGAGGTTCAGTCACACCAAAACAAAAATCCCAATTTTTCCCAAAAATTGAAACTGGGGCAGATGATATAATGGTTTGGCCATGAATCCGCCGAAATGGTTCCAAAGTTGTAGTTCCGCCTAAAATCCTTTTTACCTCAAAAACCTTGTCCAAGTCCTTCCGATCAATTAGCAAAAGCAGGGAAGTAAAAAACGTCATTGTTGGAATCGGATACAATTCAAATTGAGAGAAATAAAATGAGAGAGTCTTATCGATGAAAACCTTCGGGCACCATAAGGCGATGGTGAGTAGAGAAAACTGAAAATGAGAGAGTCCGCTTAGTAAAAACTCGCAAAGAGCACTATCGGGCGACGGTGAGAAGAGAACTGAGAGAGGTCGATTGGCGAAAACCTGCAAAGGGCGCTGTCGGCCGAAAAGAAGACATCTCACCACTAAAAGAGTCTTGGCAAGGTTCCCTGGTTTTGAAATACGGAATTAATGGGTTCACGAGAAGCTGAAAAGTTTGTGTGGGTCGGGCGTCCAGTCCAAAAAGCATGTCATATTCATTTGAAGCCCGTATGCACACCCCAGATAAGTCCTTCTTTTCCCCGCCGAAAGGGATGCTTCTCTTTAAACTCATTCGCTTGCCTTTTGTATATTTCTTTCTTGAATCCCTTTCGATTTAACAATGATTCCGAAATTACTACAAAGAAAGGTGGCAGGGTTGGTTCTATCAGGCTCCGCCTGGTCAGAGTCAAAGAAAATGCCCAGCTTCAGCGAGTGCGTCAGGCCAATCCCGACTGACCATAGTGTTTGATGTTCTCAAAGCAAAGACATTTGAAAAGAAAGAAAGTCAAAGACAAAGGTCCCGAAGGCAGAATAAAGTGAAAAGGACAGAGCCCACACGGGCGAGTCATAATGAAACCCTGAGAGTTGAACCCAGTCGGTTTGAAAAGAGATTCACCCTCGAGGCCAACAAGCAGCAAACTTCTCAACGGAAATGGGGCCGGGATCAAGCGATTGGGATGATCAAGGCCACAAAACCAACCATCGTTTCAAACTAACAAATTGTTCTTTGTTGAAAACAGGTGCAATCAAAGCAATCATGCAAGAATGCAGGTGCAATCCAAAAGAAATGAAATGCGCAAGCGCCGAAACAGTTTTACAATAGGGAATCGACCAATAAAGAAGTTTCTCCTCAAATTCTTTCATGCGTTTTGTTAAATAAAAAGGAAAACACAAAAAAATGAGGAAAAGAAGAAAAGAAATGAAAATAAAAAAAAATAATTAAAAAAAAAATCATGGTAGCATAAGATCCCATTCCTTAAACATCCCGGCAAAAAACTGAGGATCTCCCTTGCATAACCCAAGGAGTCTTTTCTTTTCAAATCTCGGCATAACCCGAGGATCTCACTGGCATGACCCAAGGAGCTTTTTCTTTCCAAATTCCGGCCAAAAACCGAGGATCTCCGTGGCATAACCCAAGGGGCTTTTTCTTTCCAAATCCCGGCATAACTCGAGGATCTCCCTGGCATAACCCAAGGAGCTTTTTCTTTCCAAATTCCGGCATAACCCAAGGATCCCCCCCAGTATAACCCAAGGGGCTTTTTCTTTCTAAATTCCGGCATAACCTGAGGATCTCCCTGGCATAACCCAAGGGGCGTTTTCTCTCCAAATCCTGGCATAACCCGAGGATCTACCAGGCATAACCCAAGGAGCATTTTCTTTCCAAATCCCGGCACAACCCGAGGATCTCCCAGGCATAACCCTATGAGCTTTTTCTTTCTAAATCCCGGCATAACCCGAGGATCTCCCTGGCATAACCCAAGGAGCTTTTTCTTTCCAAATCCCGGCATAACCCAAGGATCCCCCCCCCGGTATAACCTTAGGGGCTTTTTCTTTCTAAATCCCGGCATAACCCGAGGATCTCCCTGGCATAACCCAAGGGGCATTTTCTCTCCAAATCCCGGCATAACCCGAGGATCTACCAGGCATAACCCAAGGAGCATTTTCTTTCCAAATCCCGGCATAACCCGAGGATCTCCCAGGCATAACCCTATGAGCTTTTTCTTTCCAAATCCCGGCATAACCCGAGGATCTCCCTGGCATAACCCAAGGAGCTTTTTCTTTTCAAATCCCGGCATAACCCGGGGATCTCTCTGGCATAACCCAAGGAGCTTTTTCTTTCCAAATCCCGGCATAACCCGAGGATCTCCCTGGCATAACCCAAGGAGCTATTTCTTCCCAAGTCCCGGCATAACCCGAGACCCTTTTCTTTTTCCGGCATAACCCGGTCATCTTTTAGCATAACCTGGATTCATTCACAGAGATACACAATCCTGATTTAATTGCTTAGATATATGTCACAACTAACTCACAAAATTTTCCTAGTAAAAAGTGGGGCAGAAAATTTCGTTCGTTTGTTTGTTTTGGTATCTTAAGCAGGTTGATCTCAAGACACAAGGTGCGAGACGACCAATGGAATGAGTCTCAATCCAGAATCAAGAAAAGAAGAAAAGAGCAAAAAGGAATGAACTCAAATGCAAAGCAAGCAAGGGCGCGGATGGCTCAAAATCCGATTGAAGTCACAAGCTCCGCTAATCCTGTTTTGACCCAATGCTGCATTTAGAAGAAAACACCTACAACTTGCGAGCATCAAGATTCAGATCGAAGTCCACAGCAAGAACCAGCTAAGACTCAAGATCAAGCTTCAAGAGATTTATAGATAGAAATCTTGTAACTCGTAGCTGATAGGCTAGTTAGGCTTTTTAATTTTGATTTTGATGTAATGAACGGGACCGCGAACCAGAACCTCGACGGAACCTCGCTCAGCTCTCAACCCCGGCACTCCATCGCCCCATTCACTTTTGAACTACACCTGACCTGATTGCTTTATAGTCAAGGATATGTAGGCAACCTCTGAAGCAAGGTTCGGTCAGACTCTTTCAAAAAAATGCTTCTCATGGAGTTTCAAATGGGCAAAAATCCCTCACAGTGCTCACTTTATCTTTGCCCGAAAACTCTTCGTATTTTCAAGCAAAGAGGGGCAACTGTAAGCACGTAATTTTTTTCCTACATGAAGATAACTCCTTAAAATAGATCAATATAATTTTTATTGATTTTGTAGGAATTTTCCTTTATTTAGTCGCATTTCATGCATTTTAATATTTTTAAATAAAAATAATAAATACCAAAAATATCTTGCATGGTATTTAGGTTTTATCGGAAGTCATTTGATTTTCATAAAAATTAAAAATCACAAAAATATTTCTTTTACACCTTTTCCTTTTATTGATTTTTATCTTTTAATTTAGAATTAAGTAGCTTTTATAGTTTCATAATTATTATAATTTTAGATAATTTAAATTTTTAATTTGAGGGTTTTTAATTAAAAAAAAGAGAGATAAAAAGAAAATTAGGAATGAAAAAGAAGAAATGAAAAAACCTTCTGCCACATAAGATTTTTCCCCAAAAATATTTCCCCACCTAAGACCTTCCCCCAATACATATTCCCCACATAAGACCTTCCCCCTAATATATTTCCCCACATAAGACCCTACCCTACACACTTTATAAAAGCGACTCACCCCAATTCCAAAAGCTTCACCCGTTTCCACACTTACTCTTTTTTGCAAAGCTTCTGCCATGGAATCTCTCTAATCTTCAACACCCCAAAAATTCCAGCAAAAAGCAGGTCGTCTTCTCCATAAAACTCCCAGCAAATCTTCAGCCATTTTTGAACGAAAGAAGACATCAGCCACTTAACACCTAAAAAACCTTCTGCCGCCCCATCTCCAAAAACCCATATTTTCCATCAAACCTTTGAACCTTCTACATTACACCTTCTTCATACACTCCTTTCGATAGAAAGCAAAATACAAGTGATGTTCTCTTACTTGTAATCAAAGATAACCAAAGATGAAATGGAAAATTCATTAGTAGAATATGGAATTATGCAAGGGCTTCGTCACCAGTAGTATCAATCAACGACTCGAAATCCACTTCTACTTTAACAATTTAAGCTGTTGAAGATGATCATTTTTATCGTCTCTTCTCCAATACTTGGATTGAGACTTGAGATGCCGTCGAGTTGAAGTTTTCCGTCCGAGGTTCGAGGTTTGCGGCGTAATGGCTTGTTGCTGCTATTTTCCATTCCTGTCCGAGTTCATATGCCGGAGTTTTCAGTTTCTCACTGTAATCGGTAGAGATTTAGATATATTGAAAGACTTATCAAGGTCCACTCCTTTACTCTTAACTCTCTTTATCAATTTTATATGTTTCTGATTGTGCGATAATATTTACAACACGTCTTAGAGAATATGGATATTAACATGCTTATGATAGTTTACTGAAGCAAAGAATCTCGCGTTACTTGCTGAAACACTCTATTTGTTTATGGCAGTCAAGTTCTCTTTTGTCATTAAAGAATATTGACAACAGATGCAAGAAGAATTGCATTGAATATATATATTTGTAAATAATTTTTTTTATGGCCATTTCTTATGTTGTTTCGTCCTCCTGGATTTTGAGTTCCTTACTACTAAAATATGATGCTATATGACACTTACATGATTTGTTAATTTTTGGTTAAGGTCCTTAGGAGTAGGCTGCCATAGGATCCTATAGTTTAGTTAAATTTTTTAAGCTTTGGCGTATAACTTCTCAAACTCGTAAGGGAAGACATAATTCATCATGAACATCCGTAGTTTGCTTTAGTTAAGTACCATCTTTTGAAATAATTTGAGATGAGCCTCGCCAAACCAAATACATAATTGCGGGGCCCTCATTAATTACTTAGTTCAAAAATACTTAGAATTCGGGACGGGTCGTTTAGCAAAGTTCACGGTCCTTCCAAAAGATAACAATACGTTAGTCGCTTTAGGCGCGCTTTTTAATAATCTTACCTTCCTAAATGCGGGTGTTCATTTCATGCAACCCAAATTCAAGTCCAAAAATGTTGAATAAGAATGTGTCGAGGATCCGGGTGCATTTCATGTGACGTGATCTGAAAATACGTTTTTAAACGATGTTCACTTTCGTAAAAACAACTTAGAAGCGGTAAATAATTATGAAATTGCATTATAGGTTGGAGCATGTATAAAAATCAAATTTGGCCATTTATGATAATTTAAGCGACCATGCTAGAACCACGGGATCCGGGGGTGCCTAACACCTTCCCTCGGGTCAACAGAATTTCTGGTTCGCAGACTCCAATTGGGAAGTCGGTAATTTTCCTCGATTTGAGATTTAAGTTAAACCGGTGACTTGACTTGGGACACCAAAAGCCAATCCTTTCCCAAGTGGCGACTCAAAAAAAATAATAATAAAATAATCTCATTTCGAATAATCTCACTTTAAATGGAAAAACTCTCTTATACATTTATCCTTCGGGGTAGGTGTGTAAAAAAGGAGGTGTGACAATCATGGGTCTCAGTAGGGCCAGTCTTCACTCAGCACCCTCCCAGCTCAGAGTTTATCTCATGCCCCATTAGCTTAGGGTTCTTCTGCACCGAGTGCATCTGCTAGTCACTCCGGTGCAAGGGGTCCCCTTCAGTCTACATTTCCAGCATCGGGTAGTTGTTATGAGTGCAGAGAGTTTGGGCATATGAGGAGGCAATGTCCTCAACTTCGTGGCGGTCAGTCTCAACAGAGGGATTAGCCCTCGACTTCTGCACCAGTTACTTCATCACCAGCCCAACCAGCCAGGGGTAGAGGTCAGGCAGCCAGGGGTCGCCCTAGAGGTGGAGGTCGATCAAGGGGTGGCCGGGCTCATTTTTATGCTATTCCAGGCAGGACATATGCCATCGCTTCAGATGCTGTCATTACAGGTATTGCTTCAGTTTGCCACAAAGATGCTCCGTATTATTTGATCTCGGTTCCACCTATTCGTATGTATCTTCATATTTTGCTTGTTATTTGGGTATGCCTCAGGAGTCTCTTTCTTTACCTGTTCATGTGTCTACCCTGTGGGCGATACTATTATCGTGGACCGTGTGTACCGGTCATGTGTCGTGATTATTGGGGGTCTGGAGACCCGAATTGATCTATTGATATTGAGAATGGTGGACTTTGATGTTATTTTGAGCATGGATTGGTTATCTGCGTGTCATGCTATTTTAGACTGTCATGCTAAGATAGTCACTTTGGCTATGCCGGGTGTACCGAGGATCGAGTGGCGTGGTATGACTGACTATGTTCTGAGTAGAGTGATATCTTTCTTGAAGGCCCAGCGTATGGTTGGGAAAGGTTGTCTGTCATATTTAGCCTTTGTGCGGGATGTTGGAGCTGAGACTCCTAGCATTAATTCTGTTCCAATTGTGAGGGATTTTCCCGATGTATTTCTTGCAGACATGTCGGGTATGCCACCAGACAGGGATATTGATCTGGTGCCGGGCACTCAGACCATTTCCATTCCGCCATATCGTATGGCTCCAGCAAAGTTGAAAGAATTGAAGGAGCAAATTCAGGAACTCCTAGATAAGGGGTTCATTTGGCCGAGTGTGTCACCATGGGATGCGTCGGTTCTGTTTGTGAAGAAGAAGGATGGCACAATGAGAATGTGCATTGACTACAGGCAATTGAACAAAGTAACAGTGAAGAACAAGTATCCCCTGCCTTGTATTGATGATTTATTCGACCAGCTTCAAGGAGCGAGGTTGTTCTCTAAGATTGATCTCTGTTCGGGCTATCACCAATTGAGAATCAGGGATTCGGATATTCCTAAGACTTCTTTCAGGACTAGGTATGGCCACTATGAGTTTCTTGTCATATCTTTCGGGCTGACCAACGCCCCAACAACGTTCATGCATCTGATGAACAATGTATTTCGGCCTTATCTAGATTCGTTTATCATCGTTTTCATTGATGATATTCTGGTATATTCGCGTAGTTAGGAGGAGCACGCAGATTATTTGTGAGTGGTATTGCAGAGATTGAGGGAGGAGAAGCTTTATGCAAAGTTCTCCAAGTGTGAGTTTTGGCTCGGTTCAGTGGCTTTCTTGGGACACGTGGTGTCCAGCGAGGATATTCAGGTTGATCCAAAGAAGATAGAGGTGGTTCGGAGTTGGCCTAGACCGTCCTCAGCCACAGAGATTCGTATCTTCCTTGGTTTGGCGGGTATTTATCGCCGGTTTGTTTAGGGTTTTTCCTCTATAGCAATGCCCTTGACCAAGTTGACTCAGAAGGGTGCTCCGTTTACATGGTCGGACGAGTGCGAGGAGAGCTTTCCGAAGCTCAAGATAGCTTTGACCATAACTCTAGTATTGGTTTTGCCATCAGCGTTAGGCTCATATAACGTATATTGTGATGCTTTGCGAGTTGGGATTGGTTGTGTATTAATGCAGGAGGGTAGAGTTATTGCTTATGCTTCTCGTCAGTTGAAGCCTCATGAGAAGAACTACCCTGTTCATGATTTGGAGTTGGCTGCTATAGTTCATGCATTGAAGATTTGGAGGCACTACTTGTATGGCATATCTTGTGAGGTATTCACTGATCATCACAGTCTTCAGTATTTGTTCAAGCAAATGGACCTTAATTTGAGGCAGCGGAGGTGACTAGAGTTACTTAAGGATTATAATATTACTATTCTGTATCATCCGGAAAAGGCCAATATAGTGGTTGATGCTTTGAGCCGAAAGGCGATGAGTATGGGGAGCTTGTCGTACATTCCAGTTGAGGAGAGGACATTTGCAATTGATATTCATGCCTTGGCCAATCGGCTTGTGAGATTAGATATTTCGGAGCCCAGTTGGGTGTTAGCTTGTGTGGTTTCTCGGTCTTCCTTATATGATCGCATCAGAGAGCGCCAGTATGATGATCTGTATTTGCTTGTCCTTAAGGACAGGGTTCAACATGATGATGCCAGAGATGTGACATTGGTGATTGTGGTATGTTGAGGATGCAGGGCCGGATTTGCATGCCCAATGTGGATGGGCTTCGGGAGTTAATACTGGAGGAGGCCCATAGCTCACGGTATTCCATTCATCTGAGTGCCGTAAAGATGTATCAAGATCTTAGACAGTACTATTGGTGGTGGAGGATGAAGAAAGATATTGTGGAGTTTGTAGCTCGGTGTCCCAATTGTCAGCAAGTGAAATATAAGCATCAGAGACCGGGTGGCTTGCATCAGCAGATGGTTATTCCTAAGTGGAAGTGGGAGAGGATCACTATGGATTTTTTTACCGGACTCCCACGGACTTTGAAGAAGTTCGATGCTATTTGGGTGATTGTAGACAGGCTGACCAATTCCGCGCAATTCATTCCTATCTGTACTACTTATTCTTCGGAGCGGCTGGCAGAGTTATATATTCGGGAGATTGTTCGGTTGCATGGTGTCCCAGTTTTCGTCATATCAAATCAGGGCACTCAATTTACTTCCCAGTTTTGGAAGTCTGTTCAGCGAGAGTTGGGCACTCAGGTACAGTTGAGCACAACTTTAACCCTCAGACGGACGGGTAGTCCGAGCGTACCATTCAGATATTAGAGGATATGCTACGCGCCTGTGTTATTGATTTTGGAGGGCCATGGGATTAGTTTCTACCACTTTCAGAGTTTTCTTATAACAATAGCTACCAGTCGAGTATTCAGATGGCTCCGTATGAGGCTTTGTACGAGAGCAGTGTAAATCCCCAGTTGGTTGGTTCGAGCCCGGTGAGGCTAGGCTACTATGCATAGATTTGGTCCAGGGTGCTTTGGATAAAGTGAAGGTAATTCAGGAGAACTTTGTACGGCGCAGTCGAGGCAAAAGAGTTATGCAGTCCAGAAGGTTCGAGATGTATCCTATATGGTTGGTGAGAAGGTCCTGTTGAAGGTTTCGCCCACGAAGGGTGTTATGAGATTCAAGAAGAAAGGAAAGTTGAGTCCGTGATTTATTGGGCCTTTTGAGGTACTTCAGAGGATTGGGGAGGTGGCTTATGAGCTTGCCTTGCCACCCATCTTATTGAGCCTGCATCCAGTTTTTCATGTTTCTATGCTCCGAAAGTATATTGGAGACCCGCCCCATGTTCTGGATTTCATTACGGTATAGTTGGATGGTGATTTGACTTATGATATAGAGCCAGCAGCTATTTTGGAGCGTCAAGTTCGGAAATTGAGATCAAAGGATGTAACTTCAGTGAATATGCAGTGGAGAGGTCGGCCCATGGAGGAGGCTACCTGGGAGACCGAGCGAGAGATGCAGAGTAGATATCCTCACCTGTTTGAGGCTTCAGGTATGTTTCTTGACTCGCTCGAGGACGAGCGTTTGTTTAAGTTGAGGAGGATGTGACGACTCGACCCGTCATCTCATGAGTTAACGCTCCGTTCCCCCCATTTTCTGCTTCTTTATGCTTCATTATCAGTGTCTTGTGTGATCGAGTTGGCTTGGAGTGATTTTAGTAGGAAATGAGACACTTAGTCTCTTCTAAGAAGGCTTGAGTTGGAAAAGTCAACTGAATGTGGACGTATGAGTTAGAGGGATCGGATGCAAATTCCGATGATTCGGTTAGCTTTGGGTATGAATTGAGACTTAGGAGTGTGATCGGAAGTGGTTTTGGAGGTCCGGTGTAGAATTAGGCTTGAATTGGCGAAGTTAGTATTTTGGCAATTTCCGATTGATAGGTGAGATTTTGATCCGAGGCTCAGAATGGAGTTCTGAGAGTTGGTGTAGCTTTGTTATGTGATTTGGGATGTGTGTGTAAAATTTCAGGTCTGTCGGAGGTGATTTGGTTGGGGTTTTGATCAAATGCGTGTTTCGGAAGTTTTAGAAGAACTTATACTTGAATTGGATGTAATTTGATGGTTTTGGGGTTTTTGAGGTGATTTGATGATTGGAACAAGTTTGAATGATGTTTTAGGATGTGTTGGTACTTTTGGTTGAGGTCCCGGGGGCCTCGGGGTGATTTCGGATGGCTAACGGGGAGTTTTAGACTTGGAAATATGCAGAAAATGCAGCAGTGTCGCAGAGTAATTTTTGGTCTTCACGATCGCGGGAGGACCTTCGCGATCGCATAGGAGGAATTTGGGGGCATCTTGATTTTTTTTTATACGCGATCGCGTATGGGGGATCGCGATCGCATAGGCTTGTGAGGTATGCCTTCGCGATCGCGTGAATAGGAGTGCGATCGCAGTGGGTTAGAGGTGGCAGTCATCGCGTTCGCGGGCCAAAGGTCGTGTTCGCATAGCACGTTTTGAGGTCTTGGAAATTTTTTTCTTCGCGATCGCGAGCATGGGGCCGCGATCGCATAGAAGGAAATTACAGCTGGGCAAAAGGGGTTTAAAATAATTCATCTGCGAGCTTAAGTTATTTTTCAACCATTTTTGAACATTTTGAGAGCTCTTCGGGAGAAATTGAAGAGGGATTTGAAGAGGATTTATTGGAGGTAAGTTTTATGAACCAAAAATGTGATTTTATTGTGAAATTAACCTAGAAATTTATGGAAATTTAGCTAAAGAAGGAAGAACTAGGGCTTGGGATTTTGAGATTTTAAATTGGGATTTGAGCGGTCATTTGGATTCCGATTGTGGTATTCTTTATATGCATAGACTCATGGCGAGATGAGGGAATCCGTTGATGTGAAAATTTATGAGGTTCGATAAGTGGGTCCGTGGCGCGGGTTTTGCCAATTTCTTGATTTTTAATATTTTTCGATTATTTTCGCTTCGGTTTTATTCCCTTAGCCCTATTGTAACGTATTCAGTCTGGTTTTGGTCAGATTCGACGTGCGAGGAGGCCAATTTGAGAGGCAAGGACATAGCGAGCTAGAGCTTTGGCCGGTTTGAGGTGAGTAATGAATGTAAATGATGTCTTGAGGGTTTGAAACCCAGGATTTGCACATCGTAGTGCTATATTGAGGTGAAACACGAGCTTGATGATGAGCGCAGAGTCGTTTACTATTGGGGATTGGGACTTGATCCATCCCGAGTGATGTTTTTACCGCGTAATTGATTGAATCTTATTTGATTTAAATATTATTTGGACTAGTCGTCATATTTGGGCTTCGTTCTAACTACTTGAACCCTTCGAGGATTGCAATTACTATTTTCTCACCATTTTGGCATATTACAATAACTCAGTCCTATTGTTTAATACTATTTTATAAACTCAGCCACTTTTACTTAGATTTGAAACATAAATGATATTTCTAATGATGCTTTGGGCTGTGAATTTGCTATATTATTGTGGTCCGAGGGGCTTATGTAATTTCTGGACTGAGTATAGATCGGGTTGCATGCCGCAGTAGTATTATGTTGGTATTGATACCAGGCCGAGGGCCGAGTTGATGCCACGAGATGGCTTGTTATTGTACTTGGGCCGTAAGGGGCCCCTCTCGGAGTCTGCACACCCCCAGTGAGCACCATCGCCGATAAATAAGTGGATCGGGCTGCTCACCGCAACGGGTACTAGAGGGTATCATTCTATGTGTTTCATTTTCCTTTCTATGCATGTCACTTAACTGCTTAATTGTTGTAGTATTGTCACCTTCCGATTTCATTGGGTTATCGTTTTCATATTATTTGTTTTAATTGCCGAATTATAGATTACTCTGTGTTTTTCTGTGATTTCTTATTCTCAACCTTTATTTATGTTTATTACTCACTGGGGTGGGAGTACTCACATTACTCCCTGCACCTTGCATGCAGATCTAGGTGCATCTGAGGCTGAGTGAAGATTTTTTGTTGAGCAGCACATATCCGGGAGCATCGAGGTAGCTGCAATGGCATCCGCAGCCTTGATCTCTCCTTTCTATCCTTTGTTTTTATTTCGTATTCCCCTAGAGTGAAATGTATTAGATTGGTAATTCTTTATTATAGGCTCAGACTTGTGACACCGGATCGTTTGGGCTACGTAGAAGAATTATTATTTGAAATTCCGACTGTTTAACTCTTATTTCAGACTTCTAGTATTATAACTTGGTAATTTATCTGCGCTAGTCAATAATGAACTATATGAGAATTTGGTTAAGGTTGTCAATTGGTCAGGCTTGCCTAGCAGTGTGTTGGTGCCATCACGATCGGGATTGGAGTCGTGATATAAACGTGGCAGGAAATTCCCTATAAAATAATGACTCTTAGTCCATTAAGATTAGGTGGCATAGTTAGGAAGCCTTTAGGCAACACTTAGCCACAAAGTGGGCCCCATAAGCTTACAAATTTAAGAGACTTTCTTAACTTATCCAGATTGGATACAAGATTGCTAAGTTACGGATGGGGGCTCAAATTTTGTGTTTAAAACTTCATAATATATCAAGAATGTGAGATTGGCATCTTAAGAACGTGAGATTTTATAAGGGAATACAGTACAATCTTTTTAAAAGAATATCATACGGATTATGTCTAATTTCGATCTCGTCGTTATATGTTTCGTCACAAGTATCGTGTGCTAGAGGGATTTTCAAGAGAATCGACCAAAATATGTTAAGGCTAAGCTCTTCCTTCATTTGGCACGATCTCGAAATTACACGAGTTTGACAACAAGGCATAAAGAAAAATTCATATCCCAGAATTTATGTATATTTTCCTAGACTTGTAAGTTACAGCTCCTTATCGGGACTTCATATTCAATTGTTTCCATTCAAGAGAGCAAAGAGTCTATATATACAATTTTTTCATTACCATCGAGCTATAATCGATAGGGAGGCCAATATTGAGCAACCTCTGATCAGATGGTAAGTCATATACCGAGCCTACTATGGTCGAGCGTCTATGAGCGAGCCTAGTTGGTTGAGATACAGAGCCAAGTATGGCCCAGCGCCTATGAGCGAGCCTACTATAGCAGAGCAGTTTAATATATATATCGAGCCTTATAGGGCCGGACATCTATTTTACTCACTATATCGAAAGAGTTGAGTCAGTACCAGCAGGTAAGTATATCTTCAGATTATCTTTGACTCCCAGCCACATTCAGTTATTATATCATCAGTTCAATTTTAGCTTTCAGTATATTGCCTTACATGCTCAGTACATTATTTCGTACTGACATACTTTTTCTAGGGGCGCTGCATTTCATGCGTGGAGGTTCAGACAGACAAGCGGGTAGACCTCCTCATTAGGTGTTGCCCGAGTTTAGCTTGATCGGTAAGCTCCATGCCCTTCGGAGTTTCCGGGTCTAGAGCTTTATGTACATCTTGGATATATATGTATATATATTATAAGTAGGTCGGGGCCCTATTCCGATCACAGTATGTCCAACAGTAGAGGCTTGTAGACATATCATGTCAGTTAGTATAGTATGTTGGGCTGGTAGGCCTTGTATGTATATTTGATTGATTTGTCAACTGTAGTAATTACGACGGTCTTGTCAGCCCAGCATTATATTGATATTTAGTTACCATTGTAGTTGTCTTGCAATGTGGCCCATGGCTAAAGTATGACATCATATGTTCAGAGCCCCTTAGTCGCAAGTTGGTACGCAAGGATAGGTGAGGCAACGGGTGCCGGTCTCCCCCTCCCCCCAGGTTCAGGGCGTGATAGTTTGTTTTTTATTCACCAATTTTTTACTATAATAAAATTAAATAATTAAGTTTCATAACTACACAAGATTTAATTATTAAATATTCATATAACAATACTTAGTTTGACTCCAAATAAATCACGTTTTGGTTTCAGACTCGATATTTGAGGCCCAATAGCATCAAAGAATCCAATGTTCTTGTGTTCATAATGAGAACATTTTCCAATTTATCACTCAACGGATCTGTTATTTTATTTTATAGTTTATTATTTCATGTGTTTTGTTGGTTCTCACCTATATAGTTTATTATTTCATGTGTTTTGTTGGTTCTCACCTATTTTTCACTATAATAAAATTAAATTGTTAATTATTGATTTAATTATTTAATATTCATATAACAATACTTAGATTGACAAATATTATTCTTTTTTCATATTATTTTCTTACGTTTGTTTACTAGAATTGGACAGAGTTTTTGTTTGAACTATCAGTTTTTTTGAGATATTTTTGGATTTAACGAATAATTAAATGATTAATTTCAATAACTAAAAAAATACTACGTTAAAGGGCACTACATTTTACTATGCTAAAAGGGCACTACATTACAAATACGAGCACTACATAAGGGCACAACCACTACAGGGAACTAAAGTCACACATTCATATATTTACAACAATAACATATAAAGAAGATTAATTATTTTTAAAATAATAATTTATCTATTTTACTAGTCTTTTAGCAAATAAATAATCTAAATCAGATAAAAATGACAAATTAATTTAATCATAAAACAATCACGAAAAAATATATACCACGGTAAAAAGTAACTAATTAATATTTTTTTTAACATCGAATAACAATTTCTCTATTTTACTAATTTTTTTAGCACGCTAATAATTTAATCCGGATAAAAAATAACAAATTAATTATATCGCAAAACAATCACCAAATAACATAGAGCACAGTAAAAAACAACAAATAGACATTTTTATGCATGCGTTTTAACAAAAACTAAGTCCGAATACCTCGATTTTAATTTTTTTGAAACTTGAAGATTTGGTGATATGGAGCCGAAACGAGCAACCCACTATGAGATAACGCCTTAGCTAGGATATGGGACC
>MU751806.1:44703-60968 GCA_026770625.1 Nicotiana glauca | reverse complement strand
GGGGGTGGGGAAGGGTAAATGACCGATTATTTATGTAGGTATAGCCCGGTATAAAAGGACGATATACTATAGCGCCTTATATTAGGGTGCTTTACCTTCCCGCTCATTTGAATTCAAATATAACGCCCTAATATAAGACGTTATACCTTAACGGACAAAGGGTCGTTAAGGTATAGCGCCTTATATTAGGGTGTGATATATATTATGGTACCCAGTTGTTTTTTCCATACTATTGATATTATTGTATTTTGTAGTATGTCAGTGTATTATATTTATGAGTTAGTTAGTAGTAGTTAAAACAAGTTAGTTAGTTACAGAAGGGTAGTACAGTCATTAGCTGTGATTGTTTTACATACGTGTATATATGTACTGTTTTTCAGCAATTACAATACACAGAGAAAATTCCCCAATTTCTCCCTTTCTAGAATATTTTCCTTGTTCTCACTATGGAAGCTCGAGGTCGACCAACAATGGAGGTTGGTCTCCCATGTTAACTTCATTTTAACATGGTATCAGAGCACAGCTCTAATCGCTCATCTTTTTCTCTTCTCTACTCTCAAAAACTTGTTCAAATCGGAAAAACACAAGCCCACGCTTGACGAAAGGGTTTCTAAAAATTCTCACCTAATTTCTTCAAAATTTTAGGAATCAATTGCTTCGATCTTCTGTTAATTCACTTCATTCAATGGCTGGAAACATGGAGACTCTAAACACAGCTGGTAACATGGATCCGACTAGCCTACTGTACATGCACCCGTCGGAGAGTGCCTGAACAACGCTAGTTCCTATTGTTTTTTACGGAACCGGGTATAGATCCTGAAGAAGAGGAGTTCTTAGGGCTTTGTTAGTAAAGAACAAAGTCGGATTCGTGAACGGAAAGTGTAACAAACCTAACATCGATTAAGCGACCTACGGCCACTGGTCTCGTTACGATGATATGGTTATATCATGGATTTTGAACTCACTCTCGAAGGATCTAGCTGACAGCTTACAATATGTCAATGATGCTAAGGAGTTATGGCAGGTGCTGGAAGATAGGTATGATCATACTAATGGAGCGAAGTTGTATCAACTACAGAAAGAAATTAATGACCTTAGTCAAGGGGCTTTGGATATCACGGGGTACTACAAAAAAATGAAACCTTTGGGAAGAATTGAACACCTTGAATGCACATGCACAATGCAATTGCCAATGCACTTGTGGTGCAAAGGCAAATATGCATAAGGCTAAGCAGGATCGTAGACTAATTCAGTTCCTGATGGCCTTGAATTAGGTTTATACAGTTGTGAGAGGTACTTATTGATGATGAATCCATTGCCCAACATAGTTCAGGCTTTCTCTATCATGATCCAGGAGGAAAAATAGAGAGAGGTTAGGCCGAACAACAAATTAGTTATGGAATCATATTAAGTGAAAATGGACCTGGCAATGCTAAGTTCAGAACAAACTACAATCGGGGGGAGGCAATGTTGGGGCAAACTAATACAATTCTAACAAATCAAACTATCCACCTGCTAGCTCTCGGATGTTCTGTGACTATTGTAAAAGGCTAGGACACACCAGGGACAATTTCTATAGAATTCATGGCTTTTCGCAAGACTTCAAATTCACAAAGAGGAGAAATGTCACATCTGCTACAAATGTTCATATAGATTCTGAGGAAATGGAAGAAGGAAATCAAAGGCAGGGATTTTAGAACTTGACAAAGGAGCAGTACAATCAATTACTTAGCCTGCCGGAGAAATTCCCTGGGAGAAACACAGGAGAAGGCCTCAACAACAATATGACTCGTGGAGCTGCAAACTTTGCAAGTATTCTAGCTTGTTCCACTTATAAGGAGATTGCTAAAACAAATGTCTGTAGATGTTCTAAATCAATTGCTGACTTATGTATATTAAATAGTGGAGACTCAAATCATATGACATACAGAAAGTCCTTTTTAAAAAATGTTAGAACCTTACCATATCCTTTCCTGGTCACCCTACCCAATGGATATAGAGTGAAAGTGACAGAAATTGGAGATGCTTTTCTTGGTTCTATGTTAACCTTAGCTAGAATTCTCTATGTGGTTACTTTCAAATACAATCTCATCTCTATTCATTCCTTATCTGATTATCTCAATTGCATAGTTAATTTTAGTAAATACCTTTGCATGATGCAGGCCCCTTCAATGAAGAGGCCTCTGGAGATTGGTAAGGCAAAAAGTGGATTATACTTCCTTTGCCCTAAGTGTCATGGATGTTCAGAGTCAGGTTCTTTTTCTGTTTCTGTGAACCTTTGTTCTCATCCTTGTTTTCCTGCATTGATTGATGTTGTATATACAGGAAAGAGTCATAATTTACCTATGAAATCCTTGTCAATTGTAAATAAGTCATCTCAGTCACACAACAATGTCAATGTAAATACTCTTCACTCAAGCAATAAAACTAACTCTTCCTTTAATGAGATTTCTCTTCTGTTATCCTTATCATCTCAAAAAGATAGTTATGAACATCTATGGCATAATAGACTAGGCCATGTACCCTTTGTGAAAATGAGAACTATTTCCACTATACCTATTGAGTTTTCCCACAAACAGCCATTCACTTGCCATGTCTGTTGATAACTAGGGATTTTGACGCATTTTATACCCCTTCTTGCTTATGATTTGATCAAATATTCATACAAAATAGTCCCAAAAGGCTCACAAGTTGTGCTTGATTGCAGGTTTGATCAACAAAGTGATAAAATATCAAAGATCGGCTCAAAAGGAGTGAAACTTGCACAAGATCCAAAGACAAGTCAAGCTCAGGCAGAATAGGCCCAGTGCGGCAGCACACCACTTTGTGCGGTCTGCACTAGGAGATTTAGAGAGGTCAAATTCAAGGCAAAGAGGCAGTGCGGCCGCACTAGGTTTTGTGGAGACCGCACTGAAGGCAATGCGGACGCACTACCATTCTGGGCGGCCCGCAGAGCCAAGATTCAGAGAAGCTACAAAATGAAGTTTTCAAGCCAATGCGGTGCACAGTCGAGTTTGTGCGGACCGCACTAGAAACCTCTGTGGCCACAGTCCATTCTGTACTGTCCACGGAGCCCAAGTTCAGAGAGTGAGATTTTCAAAGTCAAGAGCCTAGTGCAGGCCGCGGTCCATTTTGTGCGGTCCGCACTAACCCCATAGGGGCAATTTTGTCTAAATTTTTTAGCTTAGTATAAATAGATTCTCTTTCCATTTTTAGGGCATAAGATATTTTAGAACAGTAGTTGTGCTCGTGGGAACGTCTCTCGTAGCCATTTTGGGCAATTTTATCTACTTTCCAACATTGAATCTTTGCTTTTATCTTAGTAATTAACTAATAGGAGTTTATGTTCATCTACTTCTTGTTTTTCTTCTTTGAAAATAAGTAGCTAGATCCATTAGCTAGGGTTGTGGTTCAACCTTAGTATGGGTAATTGATGGGTCTTGTATTTTAGGGCTAAATTGATTATGGGTGTTTGATAATTGGGTCAATTTCATGGTTAATTGCTGAATTAGTGGTTGCAAACACTAGTTTATGTTTAGTTGATTAATGTTCTTCTTGAGAAAGAGAGCCTAAGTCTCATAAATTGATCCAACAAGGAATTGGGGCATACTCAAGATACTGATAGCCCCAATTAAAAAGTTAAACCTTGAGAGAGTAATACCGGACTTGAACTTTAGTTGCTTGTGCAAATTTGCATACCCAATTGGTCTTGAGAAAGTCGATTGGGAAAAATCACTTGAACCACCAAGGGTGTAGAGTGGGTAAATTATTGCAACGGTTATATCATACTCCCCAAATATGTCAAATATGCCTTAGACCCTAGCACCCGTCAATTGACCACCTAGACGGAAGTCACTACCCTAGTGCCTTTTAAACCTATTTGAACAACTCGTAGCATTATAACTCTTAGCATAATTTAGTTTCAATTATCATTTGTAGTTTGATAATAGTAGAAATAAACGAAAACCCCAAAAATGATTAGAAGTGTAATTTGGAACATATATGCAACCCTAAACTAGATAGATACTCTATTCCAATTTTAGCTCTCTATGGATTCGATCCAGACACAAAATCATGTAAAAGCTATTGTGACCCTCTCTTGATACTTATTAGTAGTGCGAAGTTGGCAGCGATCACTTTTTGGTGCCGTTGCCAGGGAGCTAACGGTTTTGGCTATCTATTTAGTTAGTTTTGTGTGTTGTTATTCTTTCCTTCTTTGTTTCTAATTTGTGTGTGTGAATACTTCAGGTACCAAATGGCTTTAAATGCTAATGACCCTCTTGGAAACGTGCTTGCAAGGGAGGAGGTTGATGATTATGGAGAAGAAGAGGTGCCTCTTGCACCTCCTGGACCACGACGAGGCCGCCAGGCCAATGTTAATGAAAACATTCCAAACCCTCCTTCGCCACCTCCAAGAGCGGTTCCTTAGGTGCTCTCGAACCAAGTGTATGCAAGTGGTATTGTCTCACCCATAATCCAAGCAGGCAATTTTCAAATAACCAATTTGATGTTGTCCTTACTTGAGAAGTGTCGGTATTTCACGGGCGCTGCGGATCAAAATGCCTACAAACATCTCAAGGGATTCGTGGATACATGTTAGGGGAGCAAGCAGACGAATGTGTCCGAGGATGCTCTTAGGTTGAGGCTTTTCCCATTCTCACTTCGGGGGAAAGCATTGGATTGGCTCAAGAGACTTACCGACCATTCCATCACAACTTGGGATGAGTTGGCGGATAAGTTTATTGCTAAATATTTCTCACCCGAGCACGCGGCACTTCGAGATAAGATATTAGCCTTCAAGCAAGAGACCACAGAACCTTTGCATGAGATTTGGGAGTGGTATAGAACGATGGTGAAGGAATTCCCCAATAACGACACGACGGAGAATATGTTGCAACAAACTTTCTACCGGGGCATCAATACTGTTAATCAATGCGTAGTGAATCAACTTGTTGGGGGTAATTTTATGAAATTGACGTATGATGAAGCTTGTGCCATTCTTGATGCGTTGGCGGATACATCCTCCGCATGGCAAAGTAGAGCCAATGTTCCTTAAGGTGACCCTACGGTTATTCATTTGCACAAGGAATTACATGACCATGGGCAAGCTATAGCGGAGTTGACAACTACTATTGATGTTATAAGCGTCAATACCACACAAGAGGGGGGGGGGTTAATTTGTGTGGTACCCAATTTTCGCTCTAGAAGGACCTGGTTCTTCTAGGTGTACTTACTACTACTTTTTGCGGAATTAAAAGTACATAAAATAAATAACATAGAGATTTTTACGTGAAAAACACCTGGCTCAAAAGGTGAAAAACCCACGACCTACTACTTAATAGGATTTTCTCAAACTTCTACTAAAATCACTGAGCCAAAACAGCATTTACAAAACTCTTGTAAACCTAAGGATTAATCTGTAATCCTTTTGTGGCACACATCCTCAACTGTTGTGAGAACTTCAAATGACTCTAATTTGAATACTCAAAGTACCTAATACAATTGCTTCTATGAAAGCTAAAAGGTACGAGTTTAAATCACCTACTATAATTGAACTAGAATAAAAGAAAGACACAATGGAATTGGTTCTTCTATCTCGTCCAAGTAGCTTCAGGAATGCACACTTAAATCTCACATAAATTGCTTGCAAAATTGCCTCGATCTTTTGCTCTCAATTTAGTTTAATTTCTGCATTTGTGCAATGCCTATAAAAGAGAACAATCACTATTATTTAATGAGTTAGTAATTGGAGTTTGATTGAGACTCAATTGCCGATCTTCCATCGAAGTTGAGTCCTTGAACAACAAAACCTCTAACCCTATCCTTTATCCGGATTGTGTTCTATTCTCATAAGGAGAATTTTTCGCCTTATCCCATATGCAACCTTTTTGATTAGTTCAGGAGATATTGCTGCTTATCAATGGACTTATCTCCTTCATGTGCATCTCACATGTATAGGTTGACAAACACTGTGCTTTACATGATAGACCTGGTCCATAACTGAGTTCATTTTTCATTCTTTAAAACTTCACCTATTCTTGGGACAACAAATTCCCCCTTTTTGATGATGACAAACTCTTTGCTTTTTACTGATCAAAGTCCTTACTCTTGGGGCCTGCTTGAATCCATAGAGAGCCTTGTCTAACTTGTACACATGCTCAGGACATTCCTTGCTTTCAAACCCTGGAGGTTGTTTCACAAACACTTCTTCTTCCAGGTAGCCATTCAGGAAGGCACTTTTGACATCCATTTGATGAAGAGTGAATTCCATGTGTGCTGCAAAGGCTATGAGGAGTCTGATTGCTTCCAGTCTTGCAACTGTTGCAAAAGTCTCATCATAGTCTATGCCCTCGTCCTGGCTGTAACCTTGGACCACCAATCTTGCCTTATTTCTTGTAACAGTTCCATCTTCATCAAGTTTGTTTATAAAGACTCATTTTGTACCAATAACTGATCTGTCTTTGGGCCTTGGAACTAGATGCCAAACTTGACTTCTCTCAAATTACTTGAGTTGATCTTGCATTTCATTGACCTAATCTGCATCTTGCAAAGCTTCAAAAATATTTTTAGGTTCAATAAGAGATAAAAATGCATCAAAAGCACATAGATTCTTTAATTGTGATCTATTTTTGACTCCAGATATTGGATCAGTGATAATGTTCTCAATGGAATGAGAACTTTGATACTTGTGAGGTTTCACAACTAACTAGCTTCTACTAGATGTTTCTCCCACTTTGACTTGTGTTGAGGCTTCAGTCAAGTCCTTTACAAATCCAATGGCTTCATCTTCATGTTCCTGTCTCTCAGAAAGAGTGTTAGTTTCATTAAATACTACACGTACACTTTCTTCCACACACAAAGTTCTTTTATTAAACACTTTATATGCTTTGCTTTGCTGTGTGAAGTATATCCCAAGAATACTCCCTCATCACTTCTGAGATCAAACTTACCTAGGGAGTCTTTTCCATTATTGTGCACATAGCACTTACAACCAAATACCCTAATATGGGATATGTTTGGTTTTCTCCCTTTAAGTAACTCATAGGGAGTCTTCTCTATATGAGGTCTAGCCATGCATCTATTGATTATGTAGCATGCAGTGTTTACAGCCTCTGCCCAGAAGTTGTGAGGCAGTTTGCTAGAAAGCAGCATAGTCCTAGCCATGTCCTCAAGAGTCCTATTTTTTCTTTCAACTACTCCATTTTGTTGAGGAGTCCTAAGGGCACAGAAATTATTATCTATACCATTTTCATCACATAATTCAGCAAACTTGGAGCTTTCAAATTCAGTTCCATGATCAGACCTAATGGATGTAAGTTGGTTTCCTAATTGTTTTTGATTTTTTCTAACAAATGCAGTAAACATATCAAATGCTTCATCTTTGGAAGTTAGAAATAGAACCCAGGTAAATCTAGAATAGTCATCAACAAGCACCATTACATATTTCTTTCCACCTTTGCTCATGGTTCTCATAGGACCACAGAGATCCATATGGACTAGTTTCAACAACTTGGTTGTGATTACCATTTTCTTGCTCTTGAACGATGATCTTACCTACTTCTCCCTTGCACATGCCTCACAATCTTTGTCTTCCTTGAACTTGACGTTGGGTAACCCTATTACCAAGTCCTTAGAAACTAATTTGTTTAGCTGATTCAGACTGGCATGACCAAGTCTTTTGTGCCACAGGAGGGGATCATTAACCAACACAATTAGGCAAGTGATTTTATTTTATGAGATAGTGGACAAATCTACAATGTAAATATTGTTAACTCTCTTTCCCTGCAAAATAATCTTGTCAGTGGTAAGATTTATCACAAAGCATTTAGTAGAGGTGAATGCTACCAGGTTACCTCTGTAATCAGGCTATATTTCAAGCCATCTATCAAGTAGACATTCTAAATGGAGTGAGAGTCTGTCTTTCCTACCTTTCTAACCCCAATGATCTCACATTTCTTTCCATTACCAAAGGAGACATTGCCTCATTTTAAGTCCTCAAGTGAAAGGAACTGGTCCTTATTCCCATTCAAATGTTTTGAGCAGCCACTATCCATATACCATGTTTGGCTACTTCCTTTCAATTGGGCCTCTTGTTCATCATCTAATTCTCTGATGGCCATAAGAGCCTGTTCATCTCCAGCTTTATCCTATGAGTCCTCATCTGATGTTTCTCCCCAGGCTACAACCACAGCTTTTGTTGATCCTTTGTTCCTTTTTGGTTGAACCTATTCTTTCTTCATGTTCCTTCGTTCAGCCCTTTCTTTCTTCCACTCAATTTCACATTAAGAATAGTTCTTGATCATGTGATTAGTCTTACCACACTTGTAGCAATCCTCATTGGTTTCTTTCTCAGGAGCCCTTGGTTTGTTGAAGGTTGTACCTCTTGAAAAACATTTTCCTCTCATCAGGTACATTTTGAAATCTCTTGTGATCATAACCATTTCATCATCCTCCAGGTCTGAACCTTCAGCAATTCTGAGAACCAGACTTCTTTCCTTCTTGGGTGTATCCATATTCATGGTTTGTCTTCTCAATTCATAGGCAGTAAGATTTCCAATTGGTTCATCCAGCTTAAGCGTGGCAATATTCTTAGATTCCTGAATAGTAATGATTTTGCTTTCCCATGAGACTGGCAAAAACCTTGTCAAGATTTTCTCAACCTTATCTTCTTCAAGAATAATGCTTCCAAGAGATTTAAGTTCATTTGTCAGTGTATTGAACCTAGTATACATCTCTTGAATTGTTTCTCCTTCCTTCATAGTAAAATTCTCATATTGAGAATACAGCAGTGTTCCTCTGGACCTCTTCACTTGAGGTGTTCCTTCATGAGCCACTTGCAAGGTGTCCCAAATTTCCTTAGCAGTGGTACAACTTTGGATCCTGCTGTACTCATCAGGACCTAGTCCACACACAAGCTATTTCTTGGTTTTAGCATTTTTCTACCACTTCTTCAAGTCTTCAGCAGTGCAATCAACTCTTGTTTTAGGCACATCAACTCCTTCAGCTTTTTTCTTTGTGGTTTCTAGGGGACCATCAGTGACTATGTCCCAGAGTTCATAGTCTTCCCCTATGATGTGATCTCTCATCTTGTTCTTCCACCAAGAATAGTACTAACCATTGAAAAGTGGAGGTTTAGCAATGGATTGCCCTTCCCAGTTCCCAGGTGGTGCACTCATGTTGATCTTCTCCTAAGGTGTTAGCCTCTTCAAGGATAACCTGCTCTGATACTAATTGATGGTTTAAGCGTCAATACCACCCGGGGGTGATTTGATTTGTGTGGTACCCTATTTTTGCTCTAGAAGAACCTGGTTCTTCTAGGTGTACTTACTACTACTTTTTGCAGAATGAAAAGTACATAAAATAAAGAACACAGAGATTTTTACGTGGAAAACACCTGGCTCCAAAGGTGAAAAAACCACGACCTACTACTCAGTAGGATTTTCCCAAACATCTACTAAAATCACTGAGCTAAAATAGCATTTACAAAACTCTTGTAAACCTAAGGATTAAAATCTAATCCCGTTGTGGCACACAGCCTCAATTGTTGCGACAACTTCAAGTTAACTCTAACTTGAATACTCAAAGTACTTAATACAATTTCTTCTATGAAAGCTAAAAGGTACAAGTTTAAATCACCTACTACAATTGAACTAGAGTAAAAGAAAGACACATTGGAATTGGTTCTTCTATCTTGTCCAAGTAGCTTCAGGAATGCACACTTAAATCTCACATAAATTGCTTGCAAAATTGCCTCGATCTTTTGCTCTCAATTTAGTTTAACTTCTGCATTTGTGCAATGCCTGTAAAAGAGAATAATCACTATTATTTAATGAGTTAGTAATTGGATTTTGATTGAGACTTAATTGCCAATCTTCCATCGAAGTTGAGTCCATGAACAACACAACCTCTAACCATATCCTTTATCCGGATTGTGTTCTTTTCTCATAAGGAGAATTTCTCGCCTTATCCCATATGCAACCTTTTTGATCAGTTCAGGAGATATTGCTGCTTATCAATGGACTTATCTCCTTCACGTGTATGTCACATGTATAGGTTGACAAATACTGTGCTTCACATGATGGACCCAGTCCATCACTGAGTTCATTTGTCATTCTTCAAAACTTCACCTGTTATTGGGCCAACAAATATGAATCAATTGGCTAAGGCACAATTTCAACAAGTCCAAAATCCTCGCCAAGTGAATGCCATAGAGGGTATTAATATGCTTGTCAACAAGAGAAGGCAAAGAAGGCAACAAAATCAAGGGAATTCTGAGCAATTTGATGATGATTGTGATGGGTTTCAAAATGATGGCTATGATGAGCAAAATGAAGAGGTACAATATGTGAACAATTTTCAAGGCCAACGAGGAAACTCTTCAAACCAACAACAGTGGAGACCTCAAGCCAATTGGGGTAATCAACAACAAAATAGTGGTGATTGGGGGAACAACAACCAAAATAACAACTGGGGCAATCAGAAAAACAATCAAGGAAACCAAGGGAATTGGAATGGTAATAACAAAAATTGGGGTGGCAATAATAATCAAGGTGGATGGAATAATGGACACCAAGGAAACCGAGGGCAAGGCTTTCAAAGGCCCCCAATGTACCAACAACCGAACAATCCACCCACATTTCCTTCTCAAGGTCCTAGTTCTTCCAACAATGATATGGGTAGAATTGAAATGATGCTCAAATAAATGATGAAGAAGAATGCGGACTCGGATACACAGTTGGCTTCCCACAATACCTCTATCAGAAACTTGGAGGTGCAATTAGGCCAAATCTCTAAGTCATTGAATATCGCACAAAGGGTGCTCTACTAAGTGATACGGTAGTGAACCCAAAGGGTGGGAACAATCATGTCATGGCAGTTAGGACAAGAAGTGGGAGAAGCGGTGATATGAATGCCTTGAAATAAAAGCAAGTTGTGGATGATGATGTTGAGTTGCAAGAAGATGACGTTCCTTTGGTAGTTGAAGATATGGTTGATGACAATGTGAACAATGAAGTGAGGATTGACATTAATGAGGTAGAGGTGGAAACTCAAGATGATGTAAACCTATCTAGGGAACACATAATTAACATGCCGGAGCCGGTTGTGCCAAAAGCCAAGGCTCCTTTGCCAAGGCCACCTCCACCTTATCCTCAAAGGCTCGCAAAGCAGAGAAATGATAATCAGTTCAAAAAGTTCATTGATACGATGAAGAGCTTGTCCATTAATGTGCCTTTGGTGGAGGCTCTTGAACAAATTCCGGTCTATGCAAAGTTCATGAAAGACTTGGTCACAAAGAAGCGTTCTATGGATTGTGAAACTATAAAGATGACTCACTAAGTTAGTGTTATACTACATTCAATGGCACCGAAGCTTGAGGATCCCGGTGCTTTCACCATTCCTTGCACCATTGGGAGTGCGGATTTTTTCTAAAGCTTTATGTGATCGAGGGGCAAGTATCAACTTGATGCCCTACTCAATTTTCAAGACTTTGGTCATTGGGCCACCACGGCCAACTTCCATGAGATTGCAAATGGCGGATAGATCAATGAAGCGACCTTTGGGTATTGTTGATGATGTGCTTGTCGGGTGGACAATTTATCTTGCTAGCAGATTTTGTGATATTGGATTGCGAAGTGGAATATGAAATCCCAATCATATCAGGGAGACCTTTCCTTGCTACGGGGAAGGCTCTAGTAGATTTGGAAGCAGGGGAACTCACTTTCAGGGTGGGTGATAAAAAGGTAGTATTCCATGTGTGCAAGTCAATGAAGCAGCCCAATTGTACCGAAGTGTGCTCATTTGTGGATCTAGTCACGGCTATGATAATTGATGATACAAGGGCTATGATTAATGTGGAGGACCCTTTGGAGTCCGTGTTGTTAAATTTGGATGTCAAAGATGATGCGGGCCAAGTGGAGTGCATGAATGATTTACATGTAATGGGCTCTTATTCTTATGAGCCTAGGAAACTTTCTTTGGATCTTTAAAATAGAAAGACGCCTCCAACAAAGCCTTTAATTGAGGAATCCCCAGTGTTGCAGTTGAAGCTATTACCTCCACACCTCAGGTATGAATTCTTAGGCCCTAGTTCTACTTTACCACTTATTCTTTCCTTGTGTCTTACTAACATGCAGGTAGACGCCACTTTGGCGGTGCTCAAAAAGAGGAAGAACGCAATTGGATGGACTTTGGACGATATTAGGGGAATAAGCCCCGCATTTTGCATGCACAATATTATTTTGGAGAATGATGCAAAACCCTCCTTGGAACATCAAAGGAGGTTGAATGAAGCAATGCAAGAAGTGGTGAAGAAAGAAGTGATAAAGTGGTTAGATGCCGGGGTTGTGTACCCTATTTTTGATAGCTCATGGACTTCTCCGGTACAATGTGTGCCGAAAAAGGGTGGTATGACTGTGGTGACAAATGACAACAATGAACTTATTCCTATTCGGACAGTTATCGGATGGAGGGTATGCATGGATTACCGAAAGTTGAACAAGATAACCCGCAAGGATCATTTTCCATTGCCATTCCTTGACCAAATGCTTGATCACCTTGCGGGGCGTGCCTTTTATTGCTTTTTGGATGGATATTCGGGATATAATATAATCTTAATTGCTCCGGAGGATCAAGAGATGACCAGATTTAATTGTCCATATGGCAGCTTTGCTTTATCTCAGATGTCGTTCGGGTTGTGTAATTCCCCGGCGACATTCCAATGATTCATGATGGCTATTTCACCGATATGGTGGAATATATTTTTAGAGGTCTTTATGGATGATTTTATTATGGTTGGTGATTCATTTGAAGAGTGTTTGGAAAATTTGGATAGAATTTTGGCTTATTGTGAAGACACAAATCTCATATTCAATTGGAAAAAATTCCACTTCATGGTTGAGGAAGGCATAGTATTGGGTCACAAAATGTCAAAGCGTGGGATTAAAGTTCACAAAGCCAAGATAGAGGTAATTTCGAGGTTTCCTCCCCCTACTTCTGTCAAGGGGGTGCAAAGTTTTCTTGGGCACGCGGGGTTTTACCGGAGGTTTATAAAAGATTTTTCAAAGGTGGTAAACCCCTTGTGCAAGCTTCTAGAAAAGGATGCCAAGTTTGTGTTCGATGAGGGATGTATGCAAGCATTTGAGCTTCTCAAGATTAAGTTGACCACTACCCCTATCATTACCGCACCAAATTGGTGCTTGCCCTTCATGCTCATGCGCGATGCAAGTGACGTTGCGGATGGGGTTGTTATGGGTCAAAACGTTAACAAAATATTTTATCCGGTGTACTACGCAAGCAAGACCATGAATGAGACTCAAAGGAACTACACGGTTACCGAGAAGAAGTTGTTGGCTATAGTGTATGCAATGGAAAAGTTTCGTCCGTATCTTATGGGGCCCAAAGTCATAGTGCACACCGATCATGTAGCTCTTAGGTACTTGATGACAAAGAAAGACTCGAAGGCAAGATTGATGTGATGGGTGTTTGTGACGACCCAAAGGGATCATCACTTGTTTTCTCTCTTTTCTGCGTTTCTGAGGCCTTGAAAATCTCACTTTTAGTCGCTTATGAAACTAAGATTATGAAACAAAATCTTAACTATCATTTGATTTCCTCTTCTTTTGTTTGGCCTTAATGAATGAGCTTAAGATAGTGAGCGAAATTAACTAATTTAAACCAAACTAGTGAGATCCAAAAATTAAAAAATAGAGGGAATAAGTCTAATCTTCACAACAAAGGACGGAGCAAACGGAAATACACCCACATGTTCTTTAATTTTCAAACAATGAAAGAAGCAAAATAATGAGCCAAGTCTCTAGCAAATTTCAGGAAGACAATTTGCACATCTACTCAGGGTCTTAAACCCACCAAAGTTGTTCACCTATCATTCAAACTATAATAATCAACCAGCAATAGAACACCTACAAAACCTTCTCATACACCTTCCAAACTTGCTATTTAGCGTCGAAACCAATCGATTAACTCCAAATACAAGCCAAGTTTCACAATACACCAGTAATAGATCATTTGAAACTTACTATTATAGATCTACTACATTGAATTAAATAGTAAGAAAAATAAAGAAAAGCTAAGGCAAACACATCTTGTATTCCATAAAATTTCCACTTGAATTACATAATCAGCATTAACATTGTTGCTCGTAGATAAAAAAATACCTGGGAAGCAAGAAGCAACAGCAAACAAGAAATCAGCAGTGACGAGCAGCAGTTAGCTCGAGTTTGACCAAATGCATAATAAATAGCACAAGATAGACCAATGGAACAGTAGAAAATCTTCAGAAAACTGACTTCAAAACCAACTTAAACCATTTCTTCTCTACTCTGGTGTAAAAATTCAGTTGTTTTTCCAGAGATTCTAAACTATCAATGGATTAAAATGAGCCAAACCAACAACAAGACCCCAAAAATACCAAGTTAAGTTCATTTTCCCTCAGGTGAACCAAAATGTGTTTCAGGAATTGAAAGCCTTAGAAACTAAAACTAATGGAACAGTATTTTCTAAAAGTTCTCAACCGTCTGTATTTTTCTCTATTTTAAGCTCTTCAAGTCTGCCTTGAAAGGAAAGTTTAGGATGCCTTTATAGGCAAGGGACTGGGGCAGACCTTTGAATTTGGATTTTTACACTTTGCCCCTTTTTGAATTCTCATTTTTAGCTTTAAAATCCCTTAAATATTGACTTGTTGGTCAAGATAACCAACTACAAATTTGAAATTCAATTAAAGACCCCCACCCAAACTCCCTAGAAGGTTCTAAATCTGTTACCAAAAGATTCCCTAATCTAAACTACCCAAATTACCCCTCTCACCCCTAAAATTTACATTGAGCAAGCTACATGGGTCAAGACTGACCCAATTGTCTAGCCCAAAAACCGGCTTGCAAAGAAAGACCACATGACCTTTCTTTCTGGGCTTTCAATTTTAATAAGAAACCAATCCAATTCAGTAATCCATAAAAACCCAAACCAAAACTCAAAACCAACAAGAATTGTAAGCCAAACCAAATTTCAAACTGAAAGTAGAAACAATTAAAAAGAAGAACAAGAACTACCTAACACTAAGAACAAGAGTTAAATAAACGTAGTTAGCAATCTTGCTTTAATCACCAACAGAAATTGAATCAAACAAACACTGACCAAGAACAGAGAAGATGCATGGAGGGATGTGACGATAGAGTGAAGGATCAAAAAATAATGGGGAAAAGGAGAAGAACGAGGGTACCTATTCAACATATGAGAATGGACAGGTTTGAAGAAACTCGAACTCATCAATTTTGAGCCGAAATTGGTCTCAATCATGCATTCTCGTCGAGAACGGACAAACAAAACCAGTTTCGACTCTAATCCTCTACCACAAACTGGAAAATTCTTCTCATCTTCTCTCCTTTTAAAATCCGGATTGGAGGTGGAGATGTGGGGATTTTTGGGGAGATTGGCTCCGGATTGATGTTTGAAAGAGTGTGGGGAGCGGATGGTGAGAGTTTTGGGGAAGATTTGGAGATTGGTCGCTTGTGGCAATGGGGTGTGAAGGTTTTAGAGAAAGGGGAAAGATGAAGGCGGTGAGAGAGATGGGAGATTGAATCAGTTCTATCTCTGAAGGGGAATTTGGACAGTCTTATGAGAGAAGGGGATTGGGTTAGGGCAGTTAGATTAGATGGGATCGAAGGTTCAGATTATTTCCGACCCAAATGGGATCGTTTGGTTGGGGTGTGGTCTGGACCGGGTGGGGGCTACACTTGGGCGGGTATGGGAATGAGATGACTTGGGCCTGCATAGAAAACCTTGAGATGAGTCCAATTTGATATTGCTCTTCTTCTTATGTTCACTTCTTTTCAATTTTTCCCAAAAATGTCATTTTGTCTTCTCTTTTTTTTCAAGATTAAAATAAAATCCAGATTATTCCTAATTCACCCTAAAGAATAATTAACTTATGATACTTGTCACAATTAATAAACCAACCAATTAAAAGGAAAACTACTCAAAATTGAATCTAGAATTAAAAATGCACATTAAACTATTTTTTTTTTGCGATTTTCCCATTTTAATAAAAATAACTTAATTACTAATTAAATCTTAAGATGCAAAATTAACTCATAAGCACACATGCAATATATTTTTTGTATTTTCCATTAATTAAAATAAACATGATGCCTGGGGCTTAGGACAAGGAGCGTCCGGAGTCTCTTAAGAAAGGACAAAGACTAATTAATATCATGTTTACACCGATCGGATTTAAAAAAGTCCTTCGCCCC
>MU751806.1:10295-44245 GCA_026770625.1 Nicotiana glauca | reverse complement strand
AACCGGATGCCTGGGGCTTAGGACAAGGAGCGTCCGGAGTCTCTTAAGAAAGGACAAAGACTAATTAATATCATGTTTACACCGATCGGATTTAAAAAAGTCCTTCGCCGAAAACAAATACAAATAATTAACAAAAAATGCCACGAAAGCTCACAAAATTGTAAATAATAAAAATGAATTATTTTATTTTGAAATTATGGGAGTAACTCATATAGGGCAAAAATCACGTGCTCACAACTGCCCCTCTTTGCTCGAAAACACTAAGAGTTTTCGGGCAAAGATAAAGTGAGCGGATACGAGCGATTTTTGCCCGTTTGAGTATTCCATGAGAAGCATTTTTGAAAGATTTGACCGCACCCTGCTTCCAAGGTTGCCTACATATCCTTGGCTAAAAATCAATCGGGTCAGTATAGTTCGGGATTGTTGTTGTTGCTGCTACTAGTACTGCTTACTGAACCCCTTATTACACCATGTCAAAATAAAAAGAAGCTAGACTAGACTAGGATCTATGCATTACAAAATCCTATCTATATATTCAAACTTGCTCTTGTGGTTCTTGTTGCCTTGGTGACTTGCATTCTCCCGGTGGAATCTTTTGTTACTGACTTGAATTGTAATCTGAGTTGTTTTTCCTTTCTCCAAGTGGATGCCTGATTGCTGAAACTTGAATGTTTTCCCTTGTTCTCCATGTGGGCGCCTGATAGATGAAGCTTGAATGTATTCCTTTGTTCTCTAGGTGGGCGCCTGATTGCTGAACTTGAAATGTATTCCCTTGTTCTCCAGAAGGGCGCCTGATTTCAACAAAAATAGATAAAACAAAAGAAAATTTTCTGCCCCAGTTTGGTGGATGGGCACAGGTGTGAGTGTAAAACTAAATCATGTTACCAAATATCAGTAAGAACTTGAAAGCTAAAACTTGAATTATACTCCTTTGTTCTCCAGGTTTGCGCCTGATTGCTGAACTTGAAATGTATTCCCTTGTTCTCTAGGTGGGCGCCTGATTGCTGAACTTGAAACGTATTCCGTTATTCTCCAGGTGGGCTCCTGATTTCAACAAAAATAGACAAAACAAAGAAAATCTGCTGCCCCAGTTTGGTGGCTGGGCACGGATGTGAGTGTAAACTAAATCATGTTACCAAATATCAATAAGAACTTGAAAGCTAAAACTTGAATTATACTCCCTTGTTCTCGAGGTGGGTGCCTGATTGCTGAGCTTGAAATGTATTCCCTTCTTCTCCAGGTGGGCGCCTGATTGCTGAACTTGAAACGTATTCCCTTGTTCTCCAGGTGGGCACCTAATTGCTGAACTCGAAATATATTCCCTTGTTCTCCAGGTAGGCTCCTTATTTCAAAAAAAATAGACAAAACAAAGAAAATTTTCTGCCCCAGTTTGGTGGCTAGGCACAGATATCAGTGTAAAACTAAATCATATTACCAAATATCAGTAAGACCTTGAAAGCTAAAACTTGAAGTATACTCCCTTGTTTTCCAGGTGGGCGCCTGATTGCTGAGCTTGAAATGTATTCCCTTGTTCTCCATGCGGGCGCCTGATTGCTGAACTTGAAATGTATTCCCTTGTTCTCTAGGTGGGCACCTGATTGTTGAACTTGAAATGTATTCCCTTGTTCTCCAGGTAGGTGCATGATTATTGAACTTGAAATGTATTCCCTTGTTCTCCAAGTGGGCGCTTGATTGCTGAACTTGAAATATATTCCCGTATTCTCCAGGTGGGCGCCTGATTTCAGCAAAATAGACAAAAACAAAGAAAACTTCTGCTCCAGTTTGGCATGTTACCAAATAACAGTAAGAACTGGAAAGTTAAAACTTGAATTGTACTCCCTTATTCTCCATGTGGGCGCCTGATTGCTGAACTTGAAATGTATTCCCTTGTTCTCCAGGTGGGCACCTGATTTCAACAAAATAGACAAAAACAAAGAAAACTTCTTCCCTTGTTTTAATCAAAGAACAATTTGTCAGTTTAAAATGTGGTGGTTAGTTGATGGCATTCTTTGCTGAAGGTCTCTCCACTGCCATGTTTTGTTTTGACTGATTTTGCCCGAACTGGCCCAGAACCGCTTGCCTTTCTGACTAACTTTCGAGCCCCATGACCTTTGATGACCCGAGTGTTCTGCACCCAAACCGTTGTTTTACATCTATGACCCCTTTATCTAAACCTTTGCATCTCCCACGAAATTACCAAGTCATTCCACCGATGAACTTCCAATGACTCCTTATATCCCACTTTGCATCATGCTATCTTTGGTATGTTCTGGTCACATTGTGCTTTGCCACTTGGGAGTTGGTAGTGAGCTTGAAACCCTTTCTTTCTTGCTCAAACAAAATAAATATTGAAACATCTTTAGAGAAATAAAACCCGAAAGAAAATGAAATGCAATGACTTTGAGAGTTAAGGATAAGAAGAGTCCAAAATTGGATAACTGCTAAAAGGGAGAAAGAAAAGAAACTTATCTGAGTGGAACAGCTGGTACCAATGATCATGACATGCATCTCGGATTAATCGGCCCAATCTATCCAACCAACCAACTTTCAGTTGCCATACTTTGTTGCCCCAAAATTTCCATAACCTGATGTCTTTACCCAAACCTTGACCTTGTTCATCCTGCAGTTCCCTGAAAGGTTTTCACCAACAGACCTCTCCCATTTGTTCACTTCTCAACTCACTTTAGCCTTAAGGTTCCCGTAAGGGTTTTCACCAATAAGACTCTCTCATTTTGGTTTCTCTCAACTCCCGTCGCCTTACGGGAGTTGAGAGCTAGAAAGAAAGGGTATTAAAGGCTCAAAACAATTTAGATGGGTTTAAAATTACAACTTTTGGAATCAAATTTCTTAAAACAACCACAACTTCTTCCCCAGTTTCTTTACTTGGGGACTTTTGGATTTTTATTTTGATGGGACTGAACCGTGAGGCTGCCTACGTATCCTTCAAAGGAATCAGGTCGAACGTAGTTCATATCATAGAAATTACTTTGTTGTTGTGATTTTTCCTTCCTTTTTCTTCCATTTTCTCTTCTTTTCTTTTCTTTCTTCCTTTTGCCTTTTCTCTTTTTCCTTTTTATCTCTTTTTTTCTTTTTCTTTTTCTTTTTCTTTTTCTTTTTCTTTTTTTTTCTTTTTTCTACTCTTTTCTTTTCTTCTTTCTTTTTCATTTTCATTTTTCTTCTCTCTCTTTTCCTTTATTTATCCTTTACGCTTGCGTTTCTGAACTTTGCTACTGATTCCAAAAGCGGGGTATGAAAGAAAATAAATAAGGCTCAAAGGGGGTAACAAAGGATAAAGTGTTTAGATAGCAGAATAAAATGCCTTCGTCATTCCACTCTCCAAAACATGCCGAGTACAAACAAATGCAATTAAACAAAGAAAATAATACATAATATCTCTTGACCGCATCAGAATTGATGGCCATTTCTACACACTTGCATTCTATGTCTGTTAAATACAAAGCACCATTGGACAACACTCTCGTCACGATGAATGGCCCCTGCCAATTTGGGACGAACTTGCCTTTGGCCTCAGCCTGATGTGGAAAGATACGTCTCAACCCTTGCTGACCCACTTTGAACTTTCGTGGATGTACCTTCTTATTATATGCTCTTGCCATTCTTTGTTGATATAATTGGCCATGACACACTGCTGCCAATCTTTTCTCATCGATCAAACTCAACTGCTCCAATTGGGTTTTGACATGCTCATCATCATCAGTCTGTGCTTCATCATCACCCTCAATTTCTTGTATTATTATTTCAGAATTAGATTGGCTTATAAGACTGGGCCGAAGATTCCTCATGCATGTCATGTCATTGAAACCAACACAAAAAGAACTGTACAAGAAAGAAAAGAAAATAAAAATGAAACTATCAGGATTGAAGAAGAAGGGAAATTACATTTCATTGAAATTGAAAGATAACAAGGTTTAACACATCCAAATGGACGGAACATAGCATCTGAATTACAACCCTGGAAATAATCTAAATTAAACTGAAAGAAAAATCAAAGTCGCCTACCAAGACTCCATCCGAGTAGGAAGAGGAGTAGCTTCCCAATTGTTGATCTTTGCACAGGGCCCCACAAATTGCACATCTGCCTTGCTCGATCCCTCTCCGGCTTCAACCATATTCACCTCGTCGAACAACTTTTCAAACCTTTCAAGCAACTCCTTATCAGGACCAACCACAGAACCAGGCATTGTTGTTACTAGGTGTTTTGTAGTACTAGGCCTGACAAAGGATCGAGAGAAACGTGGGATAGGCTTTGGAAGTACCCATGCTCTTTGTTTCAACTTTCTGGCTTGCCTTATGTCTACAGTTGTAGGCCTAAACCCCAAACCAAAAGTATCCAAGTTTTTGGGAAGAGACACTGGTTGTACAATGCCTTGCAGAGAAGCACCCAAACCCTTGCCAGGTACGGAGCCACACTTCAACATCTCCGAAGCCACCATGACTGAGGCGGCCATTACTTTAGGGACCGGAATGCTTTTCCCCTCTGGGATCTTCTCAACTGATACTGTGTCAAAGACCTGATAGACCCACGGACCCTTGTCTTCTTTAGCTTCAATGAAAGGTACAATGGTATCACTCAGGGCATACAGATTATCCTCGCCGTGCACCACAATTTCCTATCTGTCCCATTCAAATTTAACCATCTGGTGCAGAGTAGACGGCACTGCCTTGGCAGCATGAATCCAGGGTTGACCCAGCAACAGATTGTAAGAAACCACCACATCCAGCACTTGAAATTCCATAGTAAATTCAACTGGCCCTATTGTCAGTTCCAGCACTATGTCCGCAATTGAATCCTTCCCTCCACCATCGAACCCCCGAACGTAAATACTATTCTTGTAAATTCTTTCATTGTCCACTTTCAATTTATCCAAGGTGAAGAGGGGGCAAATGTTTGCGCTGGACCCATTATCAATTAGTACCCGGGTAACCACGAAATCTTCGTACTTCACCGTAATATAAAGGGCTCTATTATGCTCAGTACCCTCCATGGGCAATTCATCATCAGAAAAAATGACTCTTTTTACCTGAAAAATCTTGTTTGCTATCTTTTCCAGATGGTTTACAGAGATCTTGTTAAAGACGTGGGCCTCGTTCAAGATTTTCATCAACGCCCGGCGGTGCTCGTCCGAATGGATTAACAATGAGAGTAATGAGATCTGAGCAGGGGTCTTCCTCAACTGCTCTGCAATAGAATAGTCCTACACCTTCATCTTCCTCAAGAACTCTTCCGCTTGTTCTTCGGTCACAACTTTCTTTACTGACACTGGATTATCTTTGGAGGTTTTGGCTTTTCTTAACTCCTAGGGGCAAAGCATCTCCTGAGTGAGTCAGACCATGGGTCTCACAAACTTCTTCTTTAACCTCTTTCAATTTGTAAATAACTGTCATTCGGCCATAATTCCAAGGGATAGCCTTACTATTGACTATTGGTAGCTGAGTCACTGATTTGATAATAACACGCTCTGTGCGAGAACCTTCCACAACTACAACGGGCTTGTTAGCTTCCCCTGGCACCACCCCTTTTGCTTTTTCTTGTTTCACTGCAACACTGCTCGAAGACTCCTTCTGAACTACCACAACCAGTTTACTATCTGTCTCTTTAAACTTGATCAACGACTTCCCACTAGTAGACTTTTCACTCGGCCTGACTTCGCTGGACCTGATCATCATTACAGTCTGTGAGGGTTTCTTAGGCTCCCCCTTTGTGTATCAACTCGATCATATGGGTCTCATGATGGGCCGGCAATGGATTTTGATTGATATTAGGTGCCTCTAGGGCTTGGACCTCGATCCGATTGGTATCGATGAGCTCTTGAATAGTTATCTTCAAATGCCAGCATTTCTCTGTGTCATGCCCCGGAGCACCTAAACAATATTCACAACTCACCGAGTGATCAAGATTCCTCGAGGGAGGATTTGGCAGTTTTGGCTTAATTGGTTTCAACATACCCAACTATCTCAACCTGTGGAATAGACTAGTATAAGATTCTCCCATTGGAGTGAAAGTCTTTTTTCAGTGCAATCTCTCATTCTTGAGGGCATGATTGGGCCGGAAACTTGTTCCAGGGGGATTTTGGTTGGCTCTTGGGGGTGGATAGGCATTTTGTGGAGCTGGGTAGGGATTATGTGGGGCTGGCGCATGCCATTGCGCGTGGGCAGGAGGTTGAGGTATGTTTGTGCATAATTGTTACGACCCAAAGGGATCATCACTTGTTTTCTTACCCATTCTGTACTTTCAAGGCCTTAAAAACCTCATTTGTGGTTACCTCAATTTGCGTGCGCAGTCCGGGCACATAGCCGGAAGGTTTAGATATGAATTCTGTGAGAAAAATGCTCAATTTTGATATTAAGTTGAATAAATTTGACTCCGATCAATTTTTTGGGTAAACGGACCCGGACCCATAATTTGATGGTCCCGGAGGGTCCGTAGGAAAATATGGGACTTGGGCGTATGCCCGGAATCGAATTCCAAGGTCCCAAGTCCGAGAAATAAATTTTTGTGTGAAATTATTTTCTAGAAATAATTAAAGAAATTTGAAATGAAATTTGATTAAAAGACTATGGTATCGGGCCTGTATATTAGTTTCGGTGCCCGGTACAAGTCTTATATATGGTTTAAGCGCTTTCTTTAAAGTTTGGTTGAAAACGGACGTCGTTTGACGTGTTTTGGACTTAAATTGGAAATTTGATATTTTATAAAAATTTGGAAAAAATCATGAGTTTTGAGGTTTGATTCGATGTTTATGACGTTAGTTTGGCAATTTGATCGTGAGAGAAAGTCCGTATGATATTTTTGAGGTTATTTGCATGTTTGGTTTGGAGCCCCGAGGGCTCGGGTGAGTTTTGGATAGGTGTCGGAGTGCTTTTTCAACCTTGGGAAAATTGCAGCCATAACTGACCCGCAGGCTTCGCAATTGCAAAGCCTGGCTTGCAAATGTGAGCTCGCAATTGCGAAGGGTCACCTCGCAAATGCGAGAATGTGCTAGGCCTGAAGTTATCGCAAATGCTATATGGAACCTTGCATATGCAAAGGGTCAGGTTTCGCAAATGCGACCTTATGGTCCGCAAATGCGAGCCTCCCATTTTCCCTCTTAATTCGCAAAAGCGAACAAATGTTCGCAAATCCCAGAATTGGTCGAGGTTTGCAGTTCGCAAATGCGACATTGGAGACCAACCAATTTTTATACTTAGTCAATTTTTCACCATTCTTTCAAGACCCAAACCCCATAGGCGATTTTTCAAGGATAAAACTTCTTCCAAATCATTTGTAAGTCGATTATTACTTAATTCTTTCAATCATTTGCATCATTTAACTTGTTTTCCACTTAAAATCAATGGATTTCATGGGTGAAATTGGGGGTTTGGGGTAGAACCTAGGTTTTTTCTAAAATTAGGGATTTCGACCTCAATTTGAGGTCCGATTACAAAACAAATACATATATTTAGGTTCGCGGGGGAATGGGTAACCAAATTTTGGTTCGAACCTCGGGTTTCGACCACGTTGGCCTAAGGGGCATTTTGGTCATTTTACCTAAATTTTGTGTCTTAGCTGTAAATTAAATAGTAGAATTAGTTTCTTGAGCTGTTATTTACGAGGTGTAATTGAAATGAATAGATTTGGGCCATTTGGAGTTGGATACTCGTGGCAAAATAGTGATTTCAAGTTGATTTTTGGAGCTGATTGAGGTAAGTGGCTTGTCTAATCTTATGTGGGGGACTTCTTCCCCTTAGGATATGATATTTGGTAATTGAATGCCTTGTACGTGAGGTGACGAGCACGTACTTGAGCTAATTGTTGAAAAACCCAGTTTTTATTTAAGATATTGAGACTGAATTTCTTTCGAATTTGCCTTATTCTACTTGCAATTATAACCTGTGTTAGATTAGAAAAGTATGTTGGTTGATTAAAATTGCTTATTTCTTAAGTTGCCGTAACTATACTACGTGGAGCATGTTAGGCTATTATTACTTATTGGTTGTATTTTCGTACTTCATAGGAGTCACGGAACACAGACCGGTTTATTAGAGTCTCTTTGATCAGTACGGAGACGTCTATACTTATCTACGATAGGGTATATAACTGTTTAGGGAAAAAATCTTCATTTCATTTGATTTCCTTGTCGTGCGGTATCTTTGACATCAATTCTAAACTTTTGTCTTCTATTCTCTCACAGATGGTGAGGATACATGCTACTCAATATGATCATGCACCCGCGCCCCCTACTGCAGCCATCAGAGGTTAGTGCCGGGGTAGAGGTCGAGGACGCGCACGTGGTGCAGCCAGAGCACCTGCGCGAGCTGCCCCCGATTCACCACCAGCTGATCCAGCCGGAGCCCAGCCACCTGGCATGCCTACTACTGCCACTACTACTCAAGCTCTCCAGTAGACTTTGGCTCTGTTCATGAGTATGTACACCACCTTGGCTCAGGCAGGGTTGCTTCCCCTTGCTACAGCCACATCCCAGGCTGGGGGAGGAGCACAAACTCCCACCGCCCGCACTCCAGAGCAGCAAGTGCAGGTTGAGCAGGGTCCCGAGATTATTCCCGTACCACCTGTAGTGCCTGTTCTACCCGAGGACGGGTCAGCTGCTTTAGAGGACGAGCAGCGGAGACTCGAGAGGTTCAAGAAGTATGATCTCCCACTGTTTAGTGGATTGGCATCAGACGACTCCTTGGGATTTCTAGAGGTGTGCCACCGTATTCTTCGTACTATGGGCATCGTAGAGTCCAGCAGGGTTTCTTTCACTGCTTTTTAGTTTCGGGGAGCCACCTATGATTGGTGGTACACTTATGAGATAGACACTCCAGTCGAGGCTGCTTCACTGACTTGGACCCTGTTCTCGGACATGTTTTTGAGAGAGTTTGTCCCCCAGAGTCCCAGGGATGCATGGCGCGTAGAGTTTGAGCATTTGCGCCAGGATGCTATGACCGTTTCGGAGTATGCTATCCGTTATACCAGGTTGGCCAGGCATGCACCGGCTTTGGTTGCTACAGTCCACGAGAGAGTTCGCAGGTTCATTGAGGCTCTTATCCCAACCATCAGATCTAGTATGGCTCGAGAGTTAGAGATGGACATTCCTTATCAATAGGTAGTGAGCATTGCTAGGAGGATCGAGGGTATGCTCGCCAGGGAGCGAGTGGAGAGAGAGGACAAGAGGTCTCGAGAGCCAGGCCACTACTTTGGTGCCCGTACCCCAGCAGCAGGTCGACATGGTAGGGGTTTTGTCGGTCGCCCCGTTCATTCAGCTCTTCCAACAGCCAGCAGTGCTCCGACTCTTCTTATACCTCAGGAGCCTTACTATGCACCTCCAGTTTCTAGCGCACCTCCTGCGCGGGGTGCTTCCAGATGTCAGTCCAGCAGACCTGGCCCTAGTCAGTCACAGCCACCGCGTCCTCCCAGAGCTTGTTTCGAGTATGGTGATACATGCCACATGGTTAGGGACCGCCCCAGACTTGGTAGGGGTGCATCTTCACATACTGCTCAGCCAAAGCATGCTCCTCAGAGTTCTCAGGCCATGATCACAGCTCCAGCTGCTATCCCACCTGCCCAGTCGGCTAGGGGCGGAGGTCGGGGTGATAGAGGTCGCCCTCGAGAGAGGGGCCGGGCTAGATATTATGCTATTCCTGCTCGTACTGATGTTGTTGCCTCTGACTCCGTCATTACAGGTATTATACTGGTTTGTCACAGAGAGGCATCGGTTCTATTTGATTCGGGCTCTAATTATTCTTATGTGTCTTCTTACTTTGCTCCATATTTGGGTGTGCCTCGGGATTCTTTGAGTTCCCCCGTTTATGTTTCTACTCTTGTAGGGAATTCTCTTGTTGTGGACCGCGTATATCGGTCATGTTTGGTTACTATTCATGGTTTTGAGACCAGAGCGGGTTTATTGTTACTCGGTATGGTTGATTGTGACATTATTTTGGGCATGGACTGGTTGTCACCCTATTTTGCTATTCTTGATTGTCACGCCAAGACTGTGACGCTGGCCATGCCAGGTATTCCGCGTGTTGAGTGGAGTAGTACCTTAGATCACACTCCCAGTAGAGTTATCTCTTTTCTTAAAGCTCAGCGTATGGTTGAGAAGGGGTATTCCACGTATTTAGCTTGTGTGAGAGATGTCAGTGCTCATACCCCTTCCGTTGATTCAGATCCAGTGGTACGGGAATATCCCGATGTGTTTCCAGCTAACCTTCCAGGCATGCCGCCTGATAGAGATATTGATTTTGGCATTGATCTGTTGCCGGGCACTCAGCCCATTTCCATTTCTCTGTATCCTATGGCTCCTCCTGAGTTGAAGGAATTGAAGGATCAGTTGAAGAAATTGCTTGATAAGGGTTTTATTCACCCCGGTGTTTCACCTTGGGTTGCTCCTGTCTTGTTTGTGGAGAAAAAGGATGGTTCTATGCATATGTGTATCGATTATCACCAGTTGAACAAGGCTACAGTAAAAAACCGTTATCCTTTGCCTCGTATTGAGGAACTGTTTGACCAGCTTCAGGGTGCACATGTGTTTTCTAAGATTGACTTGCGCTCAGGTTACCATCAGTTGAAGATTCGGGAGCCAGATATCCCGAAGACTGCCTTCAGGACTCGGTATGGCCATTACGAGTTCCTTGTTATGTCATTTGGGTTGACCAATGGCCCAACAAACTTTATGCATTTGATGCACAGTGTGTTCATACCATATCTCGACTCGTTTGTTATAGTTTTTATTTATGATATTCTGGTGTATTCCCGAAGTCGGAAAGATCATGAGCAGCACCTGAGGACCGTGCTTCAGACCTTGAGAGAGAAGAAGTTATATGCATAGTTCTCAAAATGCGCGTTTTGGTTGAGTTCCGTGGCATTCTTAGGCCACATGGTATCGAGTGAGGGCATTCGGGTGGATCCAAAGAAGGTAGAGGCAGTGCAGAGTTGGCCTAGACCCTCCTAAGCTACAGAGATTTGCAATTTCCTTGGCTTGGCGGGCTACTACCATCAATTTATGGAGGGATTTTCATCTATTGCGGCCCATATGACTAGATTGAACAAAAAGGGTGCCTTATTTCAGTGGACAGAGGAGTGTGAGGCGAGCTTTCAGAAGCTCAAGATACCTTTGACTACAACCCCAATTTTGATGTTGCCTACCGGTTCAGGATCTTATACTGGGTATTGTGATGCCTCGAGAGTTGGCCTTGGAGCGGTGTTGATGTAGGATGGTAGGGTGATTGCCTACGTGTCCAGACAGTTGGAGATACATGAGAAGAACTACCCTGTCCACGACCTTGAGTTAGCTGCTATTGTTCATGCCTTAAAGATCTGGCGTCATTATTTGTACGGTGTGCCTTGTGAGATCTATACTGACCATCGGAGTTTGCAACACTTGCTCAAGCAAATGGATCTAAATATGTGTCAGAGGATGTGGTTAGAGTTGCTGAAGGATTATGATATTACTATTCTGTATCACCCGGGTAAGGCCAATGTGGCGGCGGATGCCTTGAGTCGCGAGGTGGAGAGTTTGGGTAGTTTTGGCATATTTACCAGCTTCAGAGAGGCCTATGACGATGTATGTTCAGGCCTTAGCCAGCCAGTTTGTGAGATTGGATCTTTCGGAGTCCAGTCGGGTTCTAGCCTGTGTGGTTTCCCGATCTTCCCTATTTGATCATATCAGGGAGCAGCAGTTGGTGACCATCATTTGCTTGTCCTTAAGGACAAGGTCTAGCGTGGTGATGCCAGAGATGTGACCATCGGAGAGGACGGGTTATTGAGGATGCAGGGTCGTATTTGTGTGCCCAATGTCGATGAGCTTCGAGAGTTAATTTTAGCAGAGGCCCATAGTTCACGGTATTCCATCCATCCGGGTGCCGCGATGATGTATCAGGACTTGAGGCAGCACTATTGGTGGAGGCGGATGAAGAAGGATATTGTTGGATATGTAGCTAGATGCCTCAACTGTCAACATGTGAAGTATGAGCACCAGCGACCGGGTGTGTTGCTTCTGCAGATAGAGATTCCGGAGTGTAAATGGGAGCGCATCACCATGGACTTCGTATCTGGAATCACACGGACCTTGAAGAAGTTTGATGCCATTTGGGTCATCATGGATTGGCTGACCAAGTCTGCTCATTTCATTCTTGTGTGTACCACTTATTCTTCGAAGCGGTTGGCGGAGATTTATATCCGGGAGATCGTCCATCTGTATGGTATTCCAGTTTCTATTATTTAAGATAGAAGCACTCAGTTTACATCACGGTTCTGGAGAGCCGTGTAGCTGGAGTTAGGTACTCGGGTGGAGTTGAGCACAACCTTTTACCCCTAAACGGATGGACAGTCCGAGCGCACTATTCAAATTCTTGAGGATATGCTCCATGTGTATGTGATTGAGTTTGGAGGGTCTTGGGATCAGTTCTTGCCATTAGCAGAGTTTGCCTACAATAATAGCTACCAGTCGAGCATCCAGATGGCTCCTTATGACGCTTTATATGGTAGACGGTGTCGATCTCCGGTTGGATGGTTAGAGCTGGGAGAGGCTCGATTGCTAGGTACGGATTTGGTTTAGGAGGCCTTGGACAAGGTCAAGATCATTCAGGATAGGCTTCGTTCAGCTCACTCTAGGTAGAAGAGTTACGCAGATCGCAAGGTTCGAGATGTAGCATTTATGGTTGGTGAGCGGGTATTACTCCGAGTATCGCCTATGAAGTGCGTGATGAGATTTGGGAAGAAGGGCAAGCTTAGCCCTAGGTACATTAGTCCATTTAAGATTCTTGATCGAGTGGGAGAGGTGGCTTATAGACTCGCATTGTCGCCTAGCTTATCAGTCATGCATCCAGTTTTTCCATGTATCCATGCTTAGAAGGTATCACCGCGATCCAGCACACGTGTTAGATTTCAACACTGTCCAGTTGGACAAAGACTTGTCCTATGAGGAGGAGCTGGTAGCTATCCTAGACCGCCAAGTTCGTCAGTTGAGGTCCAAGAGATTTCCTTCTATTCTTGCCCAATGGAGAGGTCAGCCTCCTGTGGCATTGACCTGGGAGTCCGAGTCTGATATGCGAAGCCGTTATCCTCATCTTTTTCCCGACTCAGGTACTTCTCTCTTTTGTCCGTTCGAGGACGAACGGTTGTTTTAGAGGTGGAGGATGTGACAACCCAAAGCGGTCATCACTTGTTTTCTTACACATTCTGTACTCACAAGGCCTTGAAAACCACATCTGGGGTTGCCTCGATTTGTGTGCGTAGTTCGGGCGCGTAGCCGGAAGGCTTAGATATGAATTCTATGAGAAAAATACTCAATTTTGATATTAAGTTGAATAAATTTGACTCCGGTCAATTATCTGGGTAAACGGACCCAGACCCATGATTTGACGGTCCCGGAGGGTCTGTACGAGAATATGGGACTTGGGTGGAATCGAATTCCGAGGTCCCAAGTCTGAGAAATGAATTTTTGTGTGAAATTATTTTTTGGAAATAAGTAAAGAAATTGGAAATGAAATTTGATTAAAAGACTATGGTATCGGGCCTGTATTTTGGTTCCGGTGCCCGGTACAAGTCTTATATATGGTTTAAGTGCTTTCTGTAAAGTTTGGTTGAAAACGGACATCGTTTGACGTGTTTTGGACTTAAATTGGAAATTTGATATTTTATAAAAATTTGGAAGAAATCATGAGTTTTGAGGCTTGATTCGATGTTTATGATGTTAACTTGGCGATTTGATCGCGCGAGTAAGTCCGTAGGATATTTTTGACGTTGTGTGCATGTTTGGTTTGGAGCCCCGAGGGCTCGGGTGAGTTTTGGATAAGTGTTGGAGTGCCTTTTCAACCTTGGGAAAATTGCAGCCATAACTGACCTGCAGGCTTCGCAATTGTGAAGCCTGGCTCGCAAATGCGAGCTCGCAATTGCAAAGGGTCAGCTCGCAAATGCGAGAATGTGCCAGGCCTGAAGTTATCGCAAATGCGATATAGAACCTCGCAAATGCGAAGGGTCAGGTTTTACAAATGAGACCTTATGGTCCGCAAATGCGAACCTCCCATTTTCCCTCTTAGTTCGCAAAAGTGAACAAATGTTCGCAAATCCCAGAATTGGTCAGGGTTCGCAATTGCGAACCCCAGTTCGCAAATGCGACATTAGAGACCCAGCAATTTTTATACTTAGTCGATTTTCCACCATTTTTCACCATTCTTTCAAGACCCAAACCCCATAGGCGATTTTTCAAGGACAAAACTTCTTCCAAATCATTTGTAAGTCAATTTTTACTTAATTCTTTCAATAATTTAACTTGTTTTCCACTTAAAATCATTGGATTTCATGGGTGAAATCGGGGGTTTGGGGTAGAACCTAGGTTTTTTCTAAAATTGGGGATTTGGACCTCAATTTGAGGTCAGATTTCAAAACAAATCATATATTTGGGTTCCTGGGGGAGTTAGTAACCGAATTTTGGTTCGAACCTCGGGTTCGACCACGTTGTCCTGAGGGGCATTTTGGTTATTTTGCCTAAATTTGCATCTTAGCTGTAAATTAATAGTAGAATTAGTTGCTTGAGATGTTATTTACGGGGTGTAATTGAAATGAATAGATTTGGGCCATTTGGAGTCGGATACTCGTGGCAAAAGAGTGATTTCAAGTTGATTTTTGGAGCCGGTTGAGGTAAGTAGCTTGTCTAACCTTGTGTGTGGGACCTCTTCCCCTTAGGATAATATTTGGTAATTGAATGCCTTGTACGTGAGGTGACGAGCGCGTACTTGAGCTAATTGTTGAAAACCCCGGTTTTTACTTAAGATATTGAGACTGAGTTTCTTTCGAATTTGTCTTATTCTAGTTGCAATTATAACCTGTGTTAGATTTGAAAAGTATGTTGGTTGATTTAAATTTCCTATTTGCTTAAGTTGCCTTAACTGTACTACGTGGAGCATGTTAGTCTAGTATTACCCGTTGTTTGTATTTTCATACTTCATTTCTGAATATATTCTGGTTGTGATTGCGCATTTACATTGGGACTACGGATGTGGGATTCCGGTAGCTCCCTCTTATTTGTTTACTTTGGGACTACAGGTTAGATTTCTGGTAGATTCCCCTACACTTTTACTTTGGATTACGGGTTAGATTCCCGCTAGATCCCCCCCTCCCCCCCACATTGATAGTTGGACTACGGGACGGTATCCCGGGAGATCCTTCGGATATTCTCATATTATGGATTACGGGACGGTATCCCGGGAGCTCCTCAGACAGTTGATGAAATGGACTACAGGACGGTATCTTGGGAAATCCTCGTTATTGGTACTGATATTGAGCTGTTTCACTCTGTGTTTACCTTATTTTCTGCGTGTTATTGTTGCTTCATATAACTTGTCTTATTTCATAATTTTATTAGTCATTTTTGTTTATTTTTATGCTATTACAAGGTTTAATATTATATTTATCTTAGTAGGGCCCTGACCTTCCTCGTCACTACCCAACTGAAGTTAGGCTTGACACTTACTGAGTACCGTTGTGGTGTACTCATGCCCTTCCTGCGCATGTTTTTCATGTGCAGATCCAGGTACCCTCACTCAGGCGCACTATCCTTGAGGCAGGGAGAGCTACGAAGACTTCGAGGTACATCTGTAGCGTCTGCAGACCGAAGAGTCTCCTTCTTACTCTATCTTGTAGCGTTTAGACTTCTTTCATACTTTGATGTAGACTTTTTGGAGTTTAGAGCAGTGTATTACATTTCTATTAGCCTGTGTTTCCCGTAAGTTTCCAGGTTTTGGGATGATATTGTAGACTTTAGCGTTTGAGTTGTATATGCCAAGTGACACTTATATACAGTTTTCCTTCTATTTTTTCTTAGTTTAATTAATTGTTCTGCAAGTTATATTATTTCCGCTTTGTCAGGCTTACCTAGTCGTAGGGACTAGGTGCCATCACGACATGTTCACGGAGGGCAAACTGGGGTTGTGACGATGATGGACAGAGAAGTGGGGATCTGGCGTGGGTAGTAGTGTTGTGGTGGGCTATATGGAGTGTGGGGGTAAGTCTGGTGGTGGGGTCGAGGCTGGTTATAGTACGGTGATGCGCCCCTAGACCAATCCCTTGACTCAATTGTTGCAACGTCCTCTTTCTTCTTCTTTCCCAGTACAACCCCAGTGTCGCCTTGAATGGACTGGGTAGTCTCCTTGATTGCTGAATAGCTCATGATTTTGTTGGATTTGAGTCCTTCCTCTACCATGCTTCCCATTTTTACCACTTCGTAAAAATATTTCCCTACTGCTGACACCAAGTGACCAAAATAAGTGGGCTTCAAGGCATGCAAGAAATAGTCAACTATTTCACTCTCTTTCATCGGAGGGTCAACCCTCACTGCTTACTCTCTCCAACGAAAGCCATATTCTCTGAAACTCTCCTCGGGCTATTTCTCAATTTTCGTCAATGACAGACGGTCTGGGACAATGTCAAGATTATACTGAAAATGGCAGGCAAATGCTTGGGCTAGATAATCCCAAGTGTACTACCGACCATGATCTTGTCGGGTGTACCATTCCAAAGCTGAGCCACTTAAACTTTGACTAAAATACGCCATTAGTAATTCATCCCTTCTGCCTGCTCCTCTCATCTTGCTACAAAAACCTCTCAGATGTGCCACTAGATCACCATGCCTGTCATATAAATCAAACTTTGGCAACTTGAACCCCGCTGGTAATTGAACATCTGGGAACAGACATAGGTCTTTATATGCCACACTTACTTGACCACCTAGACCTTGCATATTCCTGAAGGATTGCTCCAAGCTCTTGACATTTCTAATCATCTCCTCCTGCTCAGAATTCTTAGGAGGCTTCTCAGTTTCTGCCGAGAGATCAAAATGAGGAGTGTAAGAACATGGTTCTGGTGCTTTGAAGGTCGGTTCTGGGGTATAATAATGATTGTCATGAGTCTGGAACAGAGGCTCACTGGAAGATCGGTGCAATGCAGCAGGAGGAGTTGCCACAAACACAGGAGTGATTGGTAGAGGAGGGTATGGGACTTGTTTGTGTGGTGGAGCTGGTGGTGTTTGGGAGGTGGTGCCATAGCATTGTTGGTAGGTGGGAAAGGCTGGAGATGAATTCACAGTAGGAGGCTCCTGAGGTTGGGCCAATGGTGGGATATAAGCAGGGTTCGTAGGATAAAATGGTGGTGGATGCCCCTTTGACCAGGCCTGGTATATTTCAGCCATTTGTTGCTTTAACTTATGCATCTCTTCTTTCATCGCATTAACATCCAATTCATCCACCTCTCTTGACGGATCGACAATACTCACCTCTAGTTTTTGGTTGGCCATGTTCAGCTTGTCCTTGAACCGGGTGTTGTAGGAGTGAGGTGCCAGAATGCCAATCAACTAACCACTTGTCTGTTTTCAATACATCAATAACAATTTTGTTAGAGGTTAGGGCTTTAAAAGATTGGTAACTGCATATTTTGGGGCGCGAATGCACCTAAGTAGTTAACCATTTCTATTATGCCTTTGATCAGTTGCATGCGTCATCCCGACTTTCCTTATTTCTATTTGCAACTTTCTTTTCTTTATCTTTTCTCTTCCTTATTTTTTCTCATTCTTGCCTTTGCTTTATCTTTGTTTTTATCCTCTCGTTCCTCCCTCTTGCTTCGCCATTGTTTCTTTCTCTCAGTTTCTTATTTTCTCTCTTTTTCTTTGCTTTTCCTCTCTTGTTTTTCCTCTCTTTTCTTTTCCTTTTTTTTTCTTTTTCTTCTTTTTTTATCACTCTTTTCTTTCTCTTAGTTATGGTCGAATCCTATGGATATTGGCTACGTATCATAACCCCGCATGAATCAGACCGAGCGTAGTTCTGAGAGATAAATTTAAAAATAAACAAAACATTTTGGGATTTTCAAATAAAAAATTCCAAAAAATAAAATGTTCTAATTACAGCGACTCCTCCTACCGAATTTTTACCATAAAAAACAACAGACTCATGAAGTAAACTAACAGAAGAAAAATCAAGATTCATTTTGACTCAAAAAGTTATCACTATGTTTCAAAATTTCCATAAAAATATATGGCTTTGCCCATATGGCCTTTCAGCACTTCGAGGGAGAAGATTTTAAGGATGTGTTTGCTTATTAACCAGCCAAAACCTTGAAAAATGAACAAAGGCGGCTGTTCTTGCAAAAATAGCCTTCCGGTGCCGTTTTGGGGACATTCGGCTATTTTGACAAGTTACCTTACTTATTTACAATAAAATTTTGTTCTTTTGGGCTATTTTTTTCAAAAAGGAAGTTGGACCCGATGGGGGTTGCCTACGTATCCCACGCCTTGTGAGAATCAAACTGACGTAGTTCGGGCAAATAAAACAAAACCTAACTAATTTTGGAAACAAAACCTTTTCCTTCTCTTTTTTTCTTTTTATTCAAAAATTCGGCAGAGTTTCAGTACCATTTGGACGTTGGGTTTTTCTTTCAAAACAGGTGATTACCCCTCTTAACCCTCACACTGCTATTTTCTTTTTTCAAACTCTCCCCTTTTATCTAAAGCCGGCCAGCATGCAAATCCAAAGCAAATAAATGCACAAGTAGGATGCATCAGGATGTTCTTATTATTTTGGGTACACCTGTCCTAGACGGACCCAACCCCTGTGTTGGTCCCCTAAGTCAAATGCACATGATGCATATATGCGCTCCTACTAGGGATCTGGCATGAGGTTGAGTTATTCTAGGTTTAAAACCTGGGTTTATTTGTTCTTGACCTGGCTCACCCAAGCGGACAACTCGAGGCGAGGGGGCTGCATACCGGTAACCAAAAGATCCTCCGGCATTGCAACTTGTCCGAGCCTCGTCCTATTTGGAATATGACACTAACAGAAAGAAGTCACGAACAACGTGCACTCCTCAGGAGGGAGAAGAGAAGGGTTTCGTAGCAGTTTATATATACAGTTCAGATAATATCAAAGCGATAAAAAGCAACATTTTGCACTTTAGTCCCAAACATGTAATGAAATCAGATAATAAACAAAGCTAAATACAACAATTATTCCAAGCTCAAATTCTGAATCCTGAACCACAAGTTCTGGGTTCTTTTCCTCAGCAGAGTCGCCAGAGCTGTCACACCTCCATTTTCCTACACCCCGAAAAGGCATAAGGGAGTTTTTTTCAATTTAAGTGACAATCGAAACAGGATTATTATTTTAAGATCAGAGTTGCCACTTGGGAGATTTATGGTGTCCAAAGTCACCGATTTAAAATCCCCAATCGAGGAAAAGAATGACTCTGTTTAACAGTCCGCGTACCAAAAATCCGAGTAAGGAATTCTGTTAACCCGGGAGAAGGTGTTAGGCATTCCCGAGTTCCGTGGTTCTATCACGGTCGCTCAACTGTTATATTCGGCTTAATTATCTGATTTTAGAATAAGTTTTAAACCGTTGTGCATTTTTAACTTATTAACCGCTTTGTTCATTTTTAGGAATATTGCAACGCTATGGAAACACTTCTTGAACTACGTCACATAAATGCACCTGCAGTTTTCGATATATTTTGACATTGTTGAGATTTTGATTTGGTTCGTATAAATGCGCACCAGAATTTAGGAAGGTAATATTATTAAATGACGCGCCTAAAGCAACTATACATTAGTAACTTTGCGAGGGCCATGAAAATTCACTAAATGGCATGTCTCGAATTCTAAGGATTTTAGAAAAGAAATAATTAAATGAGAGACACGCAACTGTCATTTTTGTTTGGCATGGCGCACCTTAATTTTAAATTAAAGAGGTATTCAAGTTATGCTTAGGAGGGCCATAATCTATGTCTTGTCTAATATGGCACACCTCCAATCTACCTTTAAATAATTCAGTAGCTAAAGAACAAATCTTATAAGGGATTCTAATTAATTCAAGACCAAATTTTAATCCCGTTTATCACTAAAGAGTGTTGCATTAAAGACCAACTAAATCCAAGGCGACTGGTTTCAACAAATAGCCATTATCCGAACCTATTCGAACGAATCCAACTTTAATAAGAAAGGGACACCCAATAACTTATAATGAACACCGCCCAGAAGTTATATATCAAAGGGAGTTATATTGATAAGGAGACCGTTATTCAATTTCCATATCCCACGTACCAACAGCAGTGCTCGCCAAGAAATATTTACTCAAGCCACAACATTTCATGCTACACAAACTCTATGGAACAGGAAGCAAAATATCCAACTGACAACATATCCTAATGTGTAATTCTGAAGCAAATTCATTTCTTGGGAATTCAAATCAGAACTAAGCTTATGAAACAAAATATTAACTATCATTTTATTTCCTCTTCGAATGAGCTTAAGATAGTAGAGCGAAATTAACCAATTTAAACCAAACTAGTGAGATCCAACAATTAACAAACAGAGGGAATCAGTCTAATCTTCACAACAAAGGACGAAGCAAACGGAAAAACACCCACATGTTCTTTAATTTTCAAACAATGAAAAAGCAAAATAATGAGCCAAGTCTCTAGCAAATTTCAGGAAGACAATTTGCACATCTACACAGGGTCTTAAACCCACCAAAGCTGTTCACCTATCATTCAAACTATAATAAACAACCAGCAATAAAACACCTACAAAACCTGCTCATACACCTTCCAAACTTGCTATTTAGCGTCGAAACCAAGCAATTATCTCCAAATACAAACCCAGTTTCACAGTACACCAGTAACAGCTCATTTGACACTTACTATTACAGATCTACTACATGGAATTAAATAGTAAGAAAAACAAAGAAAAGCTAAGGCAAACACATCTTGTATTCCATAAAATTTCCACTTGAATTACATAATCAGCATTCACATTGTTGCTCGTAGATAGAAAAATACATGGGAAGCAAGAAACAACAGCAAACAAGAAATCAGCAGTGAGCAACAGCTGTTAGCTCGAGTTTGACCAAAGGAATACTGAACAACACAAGATAGACCAATGGAATAGTAGAAAATCTTCAGAAAACTGACTTCAAAACCAACTTAAACTATTTCTTCTCTACTCAAGTGTACAAATTCAGTAGTTTTTCCATAGATTCTAAACTATCAACAGATTAAAATCAGCCAAACCAAGAACAAGACCCCAAAAATACCAAGTTCAGCCCATTGTCCCCCAAGTGAACCAAAATGTGTTTCAAGAATTGAAAGCCTTAGAAACCAAAAACAATGGAACAATATTTTCTAAAAGTTCTCAGCCGTCTGTATTTTTCTCTATTTTTAGCTCTTCAAGTCTAACTTGAAAGGCAAGTTTAGGATGCCTTTATAGGCAAGGGACTAGGGCATGCCTTTGGATTTGGATTTTTACACTTTGCCCCTTTTTGAATTCTCATTTTTAGCTTTAAAATCCCTTAAATATTGACTTGTTGGTCAAGCTAACCAACTACAAATAAGAAATTCAATTATAGACCCCCACCCAAACTCCCTAGAAGCTTCTAAATCTGTTACCAAAAGATTTCCTAATCAAAACTACCCAAATTACCCCTCTCACCCCTGCAATTTACATTGAGCAAGCTACATGTGTTAAGACTGACCCAATTGTCTGGCCCAAAAACCGGCTTGCAATAACACTAAGCACAAGAATTAAATAAACGTAGTTAGCACTCTTGCTTTAAGCACCAGGAGAAATTGAATCAAACAAACACTGACCAAGAACAGAGAAGATGCATGGAGGGATGTGACGATGGAGTGAAGGATCAAAAAAGAACGGGGAAAAGGAGAAGAACGAGGGTACCTATTCAACATCTGAGAATGGACAGGCTTGAAGGACCTCAGACTCATCGATTTTGAGCCGAAATTGGTCTCAATCATGCGTTCTCGTCGAGAACGGCCAAACTAAACCAGTTTCAACTCTAATCCTCTTCCAAAAACTAGAAAATTCTTCTCATCTCCTCTCCTTTTCAAATCCAGACTGGAAGTGGAGATGTGGGGATTTTTGGGGAGATTAGATCCGGATTGATGTTTGAATGAGTGTGGGGAATGGATGGTGAGAGTTTTGGGGGTGATTTGGAGCTTGGTCGCCTGTGGCAATGGGGTGTGAAGGTTTCAAAGAAAGGGGAAAGATGAAGACGATAAGAGAGATGGGAGATTGAATCAGTTCTGTCTCTGAAGGGGAATTTGGACGGTCTTATGAGAGAAGGGGATTGGGTTAGGGCCGTTAGATTAGATGGGATCGACGGTTCTGATTATTTTAGACCCAAACGAGGTCGTTTGGTTGGGGTATGGTCTGGACCGGGTTGGGGCTACACTTGGGCGGGTATGGGAATGAGATGACTTGGGCCTGGACAGAAAACCTTGAGAGGAGTCCAATTTGATATTGCTCTTATTCTTATGTTCACTTCTTTTCAATTTTTCCCAAAAATGTCTTTTTGTTTTCTCTTTTTTTTTTCAAGATTAAAATAAAATCCAGATTAATTTTTAATTCACCCTAAAGACTAATTAACTTATGATACTTGTCACAATTAATAAACCAATCAATTAAAAGGAAAATTACTCAAAATCGAATCTAGAATTAAAAATGTAAATTAAACTTTTTTTTTGCGATTTTCCTTTTTTTATAAAAATAACTTAATTACTAATTAAATCTTAAAATACAAAATTAACTCCTAAGCGCACATGCAACACATTTTGTTTGTATTTTTCATTAATTAAAATAAACATGCACAAACAAATACAAATAATTAATAAAAAATACCACAAAAGTTCACAAAATTGCAAATCATGAAAAGGAATTATTTTGTTTTGAAATTATGGGAGTAACTCACATAGGGCAAAAATCAGGCACTCACAATGTCTAGGATTATCTCCATTATGGGTGCTGAGCATGACAGAAACTATCCATTCCCCAGTACCCTCACCATGTACTTCCGGGACTTGAAGGTGGAAAAGAGGCCCTTCGATGTCAAAGTCAAAGCAAAGGCCCCTTTCTCTTGGTACAGCATACAGGGATGATAACCCCAAGAGCAAGAACTTCAAGGGTACAACTACTACTACAATTGCCTAGTCTGAAGAGCCAGTTGTGGTACTGGCTCTTGTTGAGCCTACCTCCACTTCCACAGATATCCCTCCTGGTCCTTCCACATCCACAACCACTCCTGCCGGTCCATCCATCGCAGACGGCCCGGATATCCCATCTTCCCGGGACCATCCTATTACTGCTCACCACTGAGCCAGGCGCTTCTTAGGATAAACAACTAGATGCAAACTGCCTTATCCAAGTTGTCCACACCCACCACTGTGGTAGAGGCTCAGTCGGCACCTCCAGCCCCACAGGTTCCACAGTTGATAGAGGATGCGCTCAAGGAGATACTTGACAATCAGAAGAAGATCCTCAGCACTCAGGTAGTGCTCTCCAAGGTAGTTGATTCACATAGCAAGGCTCTCAAGGAGCTTGCTCGGGAGCACAAGAAGCTAAGGAAGACACGATCCTCCAAAGAGTCCGTGAAGGAGCTGAGAGTAGATGTTGACAGGCTGAAGAAAGATCACCTGCCTTTAGACTTATTGATCCAGGACCCACCACCAGCAGTTCATCCACGGCCGGAGTAGTCTCAGAGGCCTCCCAAGAGGAGGAGGATGAATCCCAAAGAAGATGATGCAGTCATCCAGCTAGCTGACCCACAGAAGACCGCTTCCAGTCAGCCACAGGATGCACTACCTACAGAGCCTGGCCAGGTCCCAGTAGCAGAGCAACAGGCCACAGGGGACTAGTTTGAGGTCCCCGAGCACAAAGAGGACCCAGGGACCACACATGAGCCCATAAGACAAACGGGCCATAGGGAGTCTTCTATATCATTTTTTCCTCTTATCTTTTTGGTGCTTTATTTAGACTAGTTGACATTGGGGACAATGTGAGCTTTCATTTGAGGGGGTAGGCCCTACTTGCTATTCATTCAGATGATTGTATATATTTAACATTTTTTATGGTTTCTTGATTTTTCATCTTTGGTCTATATATAATTCTGATATTTCTTTAAATTTATTGCATTTTTATTTCAATTTGGGTATGTATATAAAGTTATATCACATTGTATATATTCATCCCGTCCATTGTTATATTCAAATCCCCTCTTGTATATATTCATTTTATTTTCCGCAAAATTTTTCATTTTTAGCTTCTCATTTGTGATTTGTAGCTTTTTATGTTCGGAGTTTGCAATAAGCCTTTGGTTTTCTTAATGCCACGGTTCTTTCCAAAGGTGTGGTGTTGTGTGAACTAGGTGGCTCTTCCCAATGATGGATGGTGTGACAACCTTCTTAAGGGTTTGAGTCCATTTTTCTTTTTGGTTTTTAATAGTTAGTAGTTAAAGGGTTCCTTGAGCAAAGCTTTGCTTGGGCCTAGCACATTTTCCCTTGATCTCATAATCAAAAACAAATTGTTGTGTTTAGGATGGTGAAAGTTGTGACCGTGAGACTCTTGTGATGACTGTTAATCATCAAGTGGTTTTTCGGGACCATTATGTGCTCAAACCGTATCTAAGGTTGTTGTGGGCCCCCGAGTCTAGGTCTTTAGCAATCCCTTAGCTTATGTGGTGAGTAATTGAATTGCAAGCCCAAGTCCCGAGCCATTAGTCTAGAACTTGCCCTGAATGTTTATTGAAGCGAAATCATAACTGAATTTTAACTTGAGACATGATTATAGGCTCTCCTTGATCCAAATGATAGTTTGAACAATTCCATAGCATGCCAATGATAAGATCCCTAGTTAACCCTTTTGAGCCTTAGACCTTTTTCTTTCAAGAACCATGATACAAGCCTATACTAATTCTAAAAGATACCCTCTCCTGGCACCCAATCTTTCCTTTAGCACATGGCAAAAGTATAAGTTTGGGGGAGAGATGAGGATTGCAACAAAGTGGTAAAAAGGAGCAAAAATGAAGAAAAAGAAAGAAAAGCAAAAAGACAAAAAGAGAGTCAAAATAAAAAAGAATAAAAAGGGATTCAAGAAAAGCAAAGAATGAAATGTGTGGAAAGTTGAAAAAAGAGAAAAGGTTTGAAATTCATAAGAAAGAGTGATAGTGTGTCTCTCTAACCCCTTAGAAAGAAGCGAAAATGATTCAAAGAGTCAAGTGAATGGATGCCAAATGAATCAAAAGTAGTGCTTAAGGGAAGATGAAACCCACTTAGACCAAAACATTCCCTACTCTGAACCAAAAGCCTTCACAATGTCTCCACAAAAGCCCTATTTGATCTTGAGTTGAATGAAGCTTACATTAGTGGATACTCACATAAGGGGCAAACATATGGTACTTAGAGCCGGACTTGTGACCTTTTCTTGAGAGAGATGAGTGAATTGCCATTAACCTCATTTTGCATGCCACTATTCTAAAGGTGAGGTTTGCTTAAGGAGAGTTGAGGGTGTGTGAGTTTGGGTTCCATAATAACCAAAGTAATTGAAAGAGTTCTTTGATATGTTGAGTCAACTCTTGATGCTTTTGTGTAGCATTTGATCCATGATTTTTAAAAGAGTAAATATTTTTAATGATTCATTTGTATTGAGGGCAATTATTAGTCGCAATTGATGCTAGTTGAGGTTGCTTTAGGACATCTAAAAATTTCTTGGATTTTCCCTTAAGGGGTGGGTCTTATTTTGGTCGCTTGAGGACAAGCAAAAGCTTAAGTTTGGGGGAGTTGATAACTAGGGATTTTGACGCATTTTATACCCCTTCTTGCTTATGCTTTGATCAAATATTCATACAAAATAGTCCCAAAAGGCTCACAAGTTGTGATTGATTGCAGGTTTGATCAACAAAGTGACAAAATGTCAAAGATCGGCTCAAAAGGAGTGAAACTTGCACAAATGCCAAAGACAAGTCAAGCTCAGGCAGAACAAGCCCAGTGTGGAGATTTAGAGAGGTCAAATTCAAGGCAAAGAGGCAGTGTGGCTGCACTAGGTTTTGTGCGGACCGCACTGAAGGCAATGCGGCTGCACTACCATTCTGTGCGGTCCGCAAGAGCCAAGATTCAGAGAAACTGCAAAATGAAGTTTTCAAGCCAATGCGGTGCGCAGTCGAGTTTGTGCGGACCGCAATAGAAGCCTCCGCGGCCACAGTCCATTCTGTGCGGTCCGCGGAGCCCAAGTTGAGAGAATGAGATTTTCGAAGTCAAGAGTCCAGTGTGGACCGCGGTCCATTTTTTGCAGTCTGCACTAACCCCGCATGAGAAATTTTTCCAGATTTTTTAGTTTAGTATAAATAGATTTTTTTCCATTTTTAGGGCATCAGATATTTTAGAACAGTAGCTACGCTCGTGGGAACGGCTCTTGTAGCCATTTTGGGCAACTTTATCTACTTTGCAACATTGAATCTTTATTTTTATCTTAGTAATTAATTAATATGAGTTTATGTTCATCTATTTCTTGCTTTTCTTCTTTGAAAATGAGTAGCTAGACCCATTAGCTAGGGTTGTGGCTCATCCCTAGTACGGGTAATTGATGGGTCTTGTATTTTAGGGCTAAATTGATTATGGGTGTTTGATAATTGGGTCAATTTCATGGTTAATTGCTGAATTAGTGGTTGCAGACACTAGTTTGTGTTTAGTTGACTAAGGTTCTTCTTGAGAAAGAGAGCCTAAGTCTCAGAAATTGATCCAACAAGGAATTGGAGCGTACTCAAGAGATTGATAGCCCCAATTAAATGGTTAAACCTCGAGAAAGTAATACACGACTTGAACTTTAGTTGCTTGTGAAAATTTTCATAACCAATTGGTCTTGAGAAAGTTAATTGGGCAATATCATTTGAACTACCGAGGGGTGTAGAGTGGGTAAATTAGTGCAACGGTTATATCATACTCCCCAAATATGTTAAATATGCCTTAGACCCAAGTACCCGTCAATTGACCACCTAGGGGGAAGTCACTACCCTAGTGCCTTTTAAACCTATTTGAACAACTCGTAGCATTATAACTCTTAGCATAATTTAGTTGCAATTACCATTTGTAGTTTGATAATATTAGCAGTAAACGAAAACCCCAAAAATGATTAGAAGTGTAATTTGGAACACATACGCAACCCTAAACTAGATAGATACTCGCTTCCAATTCTAGCTCTCTGTGGATTCGATCCCGACCCAAAATCGGGTGAAAGCTATTACGACCCTCTCTTGATACTTATTAGTAGTGCGAAGTTGGCAGCGATCACTCCCATGGCAAGGCAGACAAGATTACCCTTTAGCCAATGAACTTCATCTACAATCAAAATATTTGAACTCTTGCACATAGATCTATGGGGTCCCTATCACATAATAACACATGACAATTATAAATACTTCCTTGCCATGGTAGATGATTTTAGTAGATCAACCTGGACTCATCTCTTGAGCAGCAAAAGTAACACTTTCCAAGCCCTCAAAGCTCTTATTTCTATGATTGAAAATCAAGTGAATACATTAGTCAAGACTGTTAGGTCAAACAATGGGCTGGAATTTGTAAACAATGAAGCCATGTTATATTTTCAAGAAAAGGGTATAATCCATCAGAAAACTTGCCCATATACACCACAGCAAAATGGTGTGGTTGAGAGAAAACACAAGTACTTATTAGAAACAGCCAGAGCCTTACTTTATCAATTCAAATAACCAATGAAATACTTGGGAGAGTATTTCTAACTGCTACATATTTGATAAATAGATTGTCTTCTTCAATTCTTAACAATAAATGCCCATTTGAACTCCTTTATAACAAAAAACCAACCTATTCACACCTCAGAAGCTTTGGTTGCCTGTGTTATGCCACAACACTCAAAACTCACAAAGACAAATTTGAACCTAGAGCTACTCCTCATGTGTTTGTACGGTATCCCTTTGGGACCAAAGGATATAAAGTCCTTAATTTAGCCACAAAGAAGTTACATGTGTCCAGAGATGTTATATTTCATGAAAACATTTTTCCTTTTGCCATTTCTCCTGAACACTCCTCTTTTCTTTCTGTGTTACCCATAGGATGCAAATGGGTGTACAAAATAAAGCACAAAGCAGATGGCAGTGTGGAACGATACAAAGCAAGGCTTATGGTAAAGGGATATACACAAGAAGCTGGGATCGATTATACAAAAACTTTCTCCCTAGTGGTGAAGATGACCACTGTTAGAGCCCTGATTAGCACTGCAGTAAAGAAAGGATGGGACCTCTATCAACTGGATGTCAACAATGCATTCCTGCATGGAGACCTGCATAAGGAGGTATACATGGAGATCCCACGGGTCTGAAGGTAGAGGACACACAACTTGTGTGCAGATTAAGGAAGTCCTTATATGTCCTTAAGCAAGCTAGTAGACAGTGGTATGACAGAGTCCCTATATTCTAGAGGTTTTAGGCATTCAACCAATGATTACTTCTTGTTCTACAAAAAGCAGGGTAAGTCATGAGTTTTTGTAGCTGTATATGTTGATGATGTGATTCTTATTAGAACTAATCTTGAGGAAATTAAGGCACTGAAGACTTACTTACACAATCAGTTCAAAATAGAATACTTGGGAAAATTACATTACTTTTTGGGGATAGAGATGCTTTACAAAGATGAAGGAGTGTTAATCTCACAAAGAAAGTTCACCACTGATCTATTGAAAGAATATGATTGCCTGGGGTATTTTGCTGTTTCATCCCCACTGGATTCATCAACCAAACTGAAAGCTGAAGAGGGTCCTTTGATGTCTGATCCATCCTACTATAGAAAGCTAGTTGGAAAGCTCAACTTTCTCGCAAACACAAGGCTAGATATTGCATACAGTGTACAGCACCTAAGTCAATTCATGCAGGCACCAAGAGAGCCTCACTTGAAGGTTGTTATACATGTACTCAGGTATCTGAAGAAAGACCCTACTCTGGGCATTTTTCTGTCCAATGATCCTTCTTATAAGATCACATCCTACTGTGATTCGGATTGGGCAGCATGCCCTGACTCAAGTAAATATGGAAGTGGGTATCTAGTGCTCTTTGGAGGTAGCCCCATCAGTTAGAAATCGAAGAAGCAAACTACTGTCTCATTATCTTCTGCAGAGGCAGAGTATAGATCACAGAGAAAGGTGATTGGAGAATTGGTATGGGTGCAAAGGTTATTAGAGGAACTCACAGTTCCATGTATTGATCCTATTCAAGTGTATTGTGATAGCCAAGCAGCAGTACACACTACTAGGAACCCAGTGTTCCATGAAAGGACAAAGCACATAGAGATTGATTATTTTTTATACAAGACAAACTACATGGTGGTCTGATTATGCTTCATCACATTTCGACTCATGATCAACTAGCTGATATTCTAACAAAGGCTCTCACAGGAATCAAACATTCAGATCTTCTACACAAGTTGGCAGTGAGCTCCTCACCTCCAACTTGGGGGGAGGGAGGGGGGGTATTGAGATTATTGTATTTTGTAGTATGTCAGTGTATTACATTTATCAATTAGTTAGTAGTAGTTAAAATAAGTTAGTTAGTTACAGAAGGGTAGTATAATCATTAGCTGTGATTATTTTACATACGTGTATATATGTACTGTTTTTCAGCAATTACAATACACAGAGAAAATTTCCCAATTTCTCTTTTTCTAGAATCTTCTCCTTCTTCTCTATGGAAGCTCGAGGTCGACCAACAATGGAGGTTGGTCTCCCATGTTAACTTCATTTTGACAATACATTTTGATTTTGTGTCCAAAACACCCATATTTTGGTTTCGGGCTCCACCAACACGCCATCCTTATCCATCACCTCTTCATCATTAAAAACTAAACGGCCTTTGTTCCCCATTTTTTCGACTCCGTCAGCTTACCAGAAAAAAGCCCAAAGACTTTCGCTTACATATTTGGTCCCTTTCCACTGAAAACACATTCAATCTTCACAAAAGAGGACAAAAGTTCCTAAAATTCAGCTTCCAATTCGAACCTCATCCCCACACCCCTAAGGTCATCCTACTATCAAGTTCCACCACGGACACTCCTCTTACCATTTATATACATGGATATATACCGTGATATATATCGATATACACTTAATATATACATATATGTCGCTGTGTATATTCATGTATATCCGCGAATATTCCACCCCAATCACCATTAAAACCCTGAACCAATATACAATGTATATATACTGAAGAACAGTAAAGCTTTGTTATATAGTGTATATAAAACAGTGATCCCTTGGTTATATGCTAGTGTCCACGCCTCCCAATCACCATTAATTTATTACGCCCGTCCTGGTGACAAGAGAAAAAGAGGAGAAGTGGAAAAAGCAAAGCCAGAAGGATAAAGTGTGAAAAACAAGGAAAAGAGGGACCGACAAGAATTATACTTCTTCTTTTTCGGTTTTGGTTTTGGGAAAAAAAACAGAAATAAAGAAGGGACACTATATATATATATATATATCAAGGAAAAGAGGGACCGACAAGAATTATACTTCTTCTTTTTCGGTTTTGGTTTTGGGAAAAAAAACAGAAATAAAGAAGGGACACTATATATATATATATATATCAAGGAAAAGAGGGACCGACAAGAATTATACTTCTTCTTTTTCGGTTTTGGTTTTGGGAAAAAAAACAGAAATAAAGAAGGGACACTATATATATATATATATCGAGGAAAAGAGGGACCGACAAGAATGATACTTCTTCTTTTTCGGTTTTGGTTTTGGGAAAAAAAACAGAAATAAAGAAGGGACACTATATATATATATATATCGAGGAAAAGAGGGACCGACAAGAATGATACTTCTTCTTTTTCGGTTTTGGTTTTGGGAAAAAAAACAGAAATAAAGAAGGGACACTATATATATATATATATCGAGGAAAAGAGGGACCGACAAGAATGATACTTCTTCTTTTTCGGTTTTGGTTTTGGGAAAAAAAACAGAAATAAAGAAGGGACACTATATATATATATATATCGAGGAAAAGAGGGACCGACAAGAATGATACTTCTTCTTTTTCGGTTTTGGTTTTGGGAAAAAAAACAGAAATAAAGAAGGGACACTATATATATATATATATCGAGGAAAAGAGGGACCGACAAGAATGATACTTCTTCTTTTTCGGTTTTGGTTTTGGGAAAAAAAACAGAAATAAAGAAGGGACACTATATATATATATATATCGAGGAAAAGAGGGACCGACAAGAATGATACTTCTTCTTTTTCGGTTTTGGTTTTGGGAAAAAAAACAGAAATAAAGAAGGGACACTATATATATATATATATCGAGGAAAAGAGGGACCGACAAGAATGATACTTCTTCTTTTTCGGTTTTGGTTTTGGGAAAAAAAACAGAAATAAAGAAGGGACACTATATATATATATATATCGAGGAAAAGAGGGACCGACAAGAATGATACTTCTTCTTTTTCGGTTTTGGTTTTGGGAAAAAAAACAGAAATAAAGAAGGGACACTATATATATATATATATCGAGGAAAAGAGGGACCGACAAGAATGATACTTCTTCTTTTTCGGTTTTGGTTTTGGGAAAAAAAACAGAAATAAAGAAGGGACACTATATATATATATATATCGAGGAAAAGAGGGACCGACAAGAATGATACTTCTTCTTTTTCGGTTTTGGTTTTGGGAAAAAAAACAGAAATAAAGAAGGGACACTATATATATATATATATCGAGGAAAAGAGGGACCGACAAGAATGATACTTCTTCTTTTTCGGTTTTGGTTTTGGGAAAAAAAACAGAAATAAAGAAGGGACACTATATATATATATATATCGAGGAAAAGAGGGACCGACAAGAATGATACTTCTTCTTTTTCGGTTTTGGTTTTGGGAAAAAAAACAGAAATAAAGAAGGGACACTATATATATATATATATCGAGGAAAAGAGGGACCGACAAGAATGATACTTCTTCTTTTTCGGTTTTGGTTTTGGGAAAAAAAACAGAAATAAAGAAGGGACACTATATATATATATATATCGAGGAAAAGAGGGACCGACAAGAATGATACTTCTTCTTTTTCGGTTTTGGTTTTGGGAAAAAAAACAGAAATAAAGAAGGGACACTATATATATATATATATCGAGGAAAAGAGGGACCGACAAGAATGATACTTCTTCTTTTTCGGTTTTGGTTTTGGGAAAAAAAACAGAAATAAAGAAGGGACACTATATATATATATATATCGAGGAAAAGAGGGACCGACAAGAATGATACTTCTTCTTTTTCGGTTTTGGTTTTGGGAAAAAAAACAGAAATAAAGAAGGGACACTATATATATATATATATCGAGGAAAAGAGGGACCGACAAGAATGATACTTCTTCTTTTTCGGTTTTGGTTTTGGGAAAAAAAACAGAAATAAAGAAGGGACACTATATATATATATATATCGAGGAAAAGAGGGACCGACAAGAATGATACTTCTTCTTTTTCGGTTTTGGTTTTGGGAAAAAAAACAGAAATAAAGAAGGGACACTATATATATATATATATCGAGGAAAAGAGGGACCGACAAGAATGATACTTCTTCTTTTTCGGTTTTGGTTTTGGGAAAAAAAACAGAAATAAAGAAGGGACACTATATATATATATATATATATATATATATATATATGTACTTACACTATATTATGCACTAAGTATAAGTGTATTAGGTAATATGTCACGATCCGAATTTCCTACCATCGAGAGTCGTGAAGGCGCCTACTAACGGAGCTAGACCAGCCAAACTTTAAACAATCTCTAACAAACTCAACAATATAAATATGTGGGAAACAATTAATTAAGTGCGGAAGACTTTAAGTATTATAAAAATAAAATCAAAATGCGGAAATTTAAACATTATCTCTACCCCAAAACCTGGTGTCGCTAGCTCACAGACTACTAAAGAGTACTACAACCAAGTCTGAATGGAAAGAAAATATACATAAGTCTATCTCGGTACGATGAAAACAAACAGAAATAAAGAAGGGACTTCGGCCTGCGAACGCCAGCTAGGCTACCTCGTAAGTCCCTAGACTGAAGACAGCTCCTGAGTAAAGTCCTACTGCTGCTGTCCAAAAGCTACTCCTAGATCTGTACAAAAATAAATGCACAGAGTGTAGCATCATCACAACTGACCCCATGTGCTGGTAAGTACCTGGCCTAACCCCGGCGAAGTAGTAAAGAGGCTAGACAGGACTACCAATTCAACCTGTATAGTTCTTATATATATACAATAAAAGGAAAAAAAAGTACCGAAACTAAACAGCTAAAAAGGGAGGGAAACATGCTATGGGGGAGTACAATCCGAATATAAAAATTCATCACCGTAATTAAGAAACAGAGCAAAATAATAACTACCAAAGAATAAGAAATTCAATAGTTGCACGGCATCAACCTTCGTGCTTTTACTCTCATCCTCACCCAAAGCAAATCGAATAAAAATGTACGGCATCACCCTTCGTGCTTTCCCTCACGTAACTCTCATTTCATGGCACGGTATGACCCTTCGTGCAAATATAGTCAAATTAGAGCACGGAATGTCCCTTCATGCATAAATAGTCAAAACATAGCACGGAATGACCCTTCGTGCAAATATAATAAAAAATGGCACGGAATGACCCTTCGTGCAAATATAATAAAAAATGGCACGGAATGACCCTTCGTGCACTATCACTCTTCCTCACCATAACAGCAGTCACAATCCAATAGACGAGAGAAATAAGCAATAATAAAAAGAAATGTCTCAGCAAGGGAATAACACAAGTAAACAACTAAATCTCGGCAAGGGAACAATAACAACAACTTTCACATTCCGGCAAGGGAAATATTCAATATAATCAAACCATCCCGGCAAGGGATTAATCACACTCTTTCTAATACTTTTATCTCCTACTCAATAGTATTTTTATCGTTCGAGCCAACGCTCCAAAGCATTAACAATTAACAATTTATCCTCAACTCTTCACATTTGGTAGAAATCATTATTTAGCTTGGAAGAGTTCCAAAATATACCAAAAGCAAGTACAAACAAAGGCCCACGATCATGCTAGACACCGGTGTATAGATACT
>MU751801.1:135754-154692 GCA_026770625.1 Nicotiana glauca | reverse complement strand
TTTTTTTTTCAAAGTTCGTAAGCAGGCGCCCACCTGAAGAATAAGGGAATATCTTTTTCAAAGTTTGTAAGCAGGCACCCACCTGAAGAACAAGGGAATACATTTCAGCTAGTAGTAAGCAGACGCCCACCTGAAAAAAACAAGGGAATACTTTTTCAAGCACAACAAGCAGGCGCCCACCTGAAAAAACAAGGGAATACTTTTTCAAGCACAACAAGCAGGCGCCCAACTGAAAAACAAGGGAATACTTTTTCAAGCAGCAATCAGGCGCCCACCTGAAGACTAAGGGAATATATTTTTTTTTCAAAGTTCGTAAGCAGGCGCCCACCTGAAGAATAAGGGAATATCTTTTTCAAAGTTTGTAAGCAGGCACCCACCTGAAGAACAAGGGAATACATTTCAACTAGTAGTAAGCAGACGCCCACCTGAAAAAAACAAGGGAATACTTTTTCAAGCAATAGTAAGCAGGGGTCCACCTGAAGAATGGACAATCAAAAGTTATGCAAGATACGAGTTCAACACAAGAACAAGTTGGAAGACATAGATAGGATTTTTGTAAATCATAGAGCATATCTTAGGCTAGCTTCTTTTATCTTTACCACGGTGTAATAAGGGGATCAGAAATCAGCGACAACAGCAACAGCAATAAGATCACAGCTCCCTAGTAGTCCCAACTACCAGACATTCCCGAACTACACTGACCTAATTCCTGTTTAGCCCAGGATATGTAGGCAATCCTTGAAGCAGGATGCGGTCAAAACTTTCAAAAATGCTTCACATGGAATATGCGAATGGGCAAAAATCCCTCATTACTGATTACTTATCTTTGCACTGAAACTCTACGTGTTCCCGAGCAAAGAAGGGCAGCTGTCACGGATAAACAGTTACGAGCAATGACAATGGAGGAAGCACCGTGGTATGCTAATATTGCTAATTATTTAGCAAGTGGTATTGTACCTTATGAAATCTCCTCAATTCAAAAGAAAAATTTCTTTCATGATTGTCGGTCTTATTATTAGGATGAATCTCTATTGTTTAAAATATGTGTAGAAAACATGATCCGGCGGTGTATCCCCGAGAAAGATCAAAATTCTATTTTGCAGGCTTGCCATGCTTCACCATATGGTGCACACTTTGGAGGAAGTCAGACAGCAGCTAAAGTGTTGGAGTCGGGCTTGTATTGGCCAAGTCTATTCAAGGACACCCATGCTTGGGTCAAAAGTTGCGATGAATGCCAAAGGACAATCAATATATCTTGCAGACACGAGATGCCATTGACCACAATTCAAGAGGTGGAGGTTTTTGACATGTGGGGGATGGATTTCATGGGGCCATTTGTTAGCTCGTATGGTAACACGTACATATTGTAGCAGTTGACTATGTCTCCAAGTAGGTTGAAGCAGTGGCTCTCCTGACCAATGATGCTAAAGGGGTAACATGCTTTCTAAAGAAGAACATTTTCACACGTTTTGGCACCCCAAGAGCTATACTCAGTAATGGTGGAACACATTTTTTAAATAGAGCGTTCGCATGACTATTGGAAAAGTATGGAGTTCGTCATAAGGTGACCACCCCATACCACGCAGAGTCGAGTGGGCAAGTGGAAGTTTCCAACAAGGAGATTAAAAGTATCCTTACAGAAATAGTGAATGCAACAAGGACTGAGTGGGCAAGGAAGCTGGATGATGCATTGTGGGTGTACCGCACAACCTTCAAAACTCCAATTGGTATGTCATCGTACAAGTTGGTGTTTGGAAAGGCATGCCACCTCCCGGTAGAGCTTGAGCGCAAAGCACTTTGGGCATTGCGGCAGTTGAACTTGGACATGGAGACAACACACACTAACAGAGTCACTGGATTACATAAGCTAGAGGAATTCAGGTTCAAAGTATTCGAGAGTTCTAGATTGTACAAAGAATGGATGAAACTGATGCATGACAAGCACATCGTGGACCGAAACTTCAATCCAGAGAGCTAGTGTTGTTATAAAACTCCAGATTGAGATTGTTTCCGGGTAAGTTGAAGTCTCGATGGTCAGGACCCTTCAAAGTGGTGCAAATGTTCCGAAGTGGAGCTGTTGAGATTGGATCAGAGGATGGGATGAATAAGTTCACAGTGAATGGTCAGAGGTTCAAACACTACCTTGGAATGGCAAATGAGAAAGGGGACAGAGATATAATAATGTTGGAAGAGCCCCAGTACATGAATAAGGAGTGATGCTCTGAACTTGCATCGTGCTGTGACGTTAAATCGGGCACTTCATGGGAGGTAACCCACGGTTTTTGTTGTTTCAGTCTTGTATGTAACCACGATCTACAAAAAAAAAATTGGGCATCGCACCATGACCGTGGCGCGACCACGGTGAGAGCGAGGACACTACCTCGATGTTTCCAGGCCCACTGTGATCGTGGTGGGACCGCGGTAGGACCGCGGTGAAAGGATACTACACTACCTCACATTATTTAACCCACCGCAGTCGACCGCGGTGGGTACCAGGTCAGTAATTTTTTGTTTATTTCATATATTTTTTTCTTTTTCTTTATTCTTCTTTTATTTTATAATTCTAACCCCTAATTAAAACAACCCGCCCGCCCAACCATCTTTGTTCCCCCATATTCTCTCTCTCTCTCTACAAACCTAATCTCTCATCTCCCTCATCCTTTCTTTTTCTTCCTCTTCACTTCTCTCACATCCTCCATATTCATTCCCCCTACTCTCTCCCCATCAAGGTATGTCACTCCCCTACCTCTTCTTTTGTATTTAATTTTAGTTGTATGTTAGTTCATGTTTTTAATTGTGTAGTAATTTTAGTAGATTTTTGTTGTTTTTTCTTCTATTTTCTTTTGAATTTCATTTTTGTAGTCAATTGTGAAAGGGTTATGTTTATAATATGGTGGAGAGGTGTATGTTTGTGGGTGTTGAACTAATTGTTGTGGGGTGTAATGATATAGTACAACTTGTGATTTGGGGGAAACATTGAAGTATCCATACGGGCTATATGTGTGAGGAATTGTCTTGCTCATAAGGTGTTTGGGGGAATTGCCCCAATGGAGTCATAAGGGATCATGTGACATGGTTATGGTGAACTCTGAGTAACCACCTATAGTTCACATATCTCACACCCTCACTGATAGGCGCTTCTCTATTTGACATGTAAAATGAATCCATCTAGGAAGAGACGCAACACCAGATCCTCAGCTAGTGGACCGGGAAGTTCCTCGAGAGCTAGGAGTCAAGCCAGTACGCCACAGTTTGGCAGCACTAGGTTTATCTCCAAACCGGTGGAGGATAGGTACAATGCAAAGGCAGCTAATAAATTGTTACATGAGGTGCATATTGACCGAGCAACCTTAGAGGTGGAATGCTCGAATATCCTCAATGAGTTGAAAGGTGTTTGCTGAACATCTTCTTTGAGGAACTGGAGGAGGCTAATGTTCAGATGGTAAGGGAATTCTATGCTAACTACCTGGAACATAAGAATGGGGTTGTTACTGTACGCAATAACCGAGTAAATGCATCCATCGAGGCCATCCGCAGGGTGTACCGACTGCTAGTATTCTGGGGGAATTTGATGATTAACGTACTTATAGCCGATCAAGTGCCTTGTGGGCAACTCTTCTTGACATTATCTGTGTGCCACACAAAGAATACATATGGATAAAGTACCGGATCACACTTAACTCCCAGTCTCTCAATTGGGAGGCTAAGTGTTGGCTCACAATCATCAACAGTCAGTTGTTGCCCTCCAACAATACGACCGATGTCAATCAACTACGAGCGGTAGCGATCTACTGTTTCATGGCCCACATGGATTTTGATGTGGACCAACTCATTCATGAGGAGATATTCATTCGATCACCTGAGATACTCAAAGGTTTCTACTTCCCTTCTCTGGTTACTAAACTGTGTCATGTTGCTAGAGTCCCTGAAAACCTTAGAATTGATGGGAAACTGCCATTGAAAGCCCCGTTCCTGGCAAGGAAAAGCGGACTTAGAAGAGAGCCAGTGGTGAATGTTGATGAATCGGATGATGAATCTAATGATGTTGATGTTGAGGTAGCTGAGGTCCCACCACCTTCAAGAGTTGATGAGGCGGGCACATCCCAGCCCTGCCGAAGTACCCACCTGACAGCCCTAGAGCAAAAAATGGCTAGTCTCCGCACTTCTATCACAGACGTGGGCACCGGAGTTGACACTCTGACCACTCAACAGGCAAAGCCAGACAATAAGATTATGGGACGACTTCGAGCACTAGGACGAGCATGTCACCTCGACCCTAGAACCGTCTCTGGTAAGGGGTTGATCTTCAAGGAAGTCCCCCTACCCTACTCTGCTGTTTAATTGTTGATATGGGTACATGCCATATTTTTAAGTGTGGGGTAGGGGATGGCTGTTGTTGTATGATGTTGTTGTAAATAGATTATGTAACTTTGTATGATATTGCTTTATTTTTGTTTGATTGGTATGGTAGGGTCATGTAATTAACTTCAACTTGGCCCAAAGATTGACACCTTTCGATAGGTTTCTTGAGGGACATGAGTCAAACAAAAAAAGGGAGAATATAAGGACTCTTCCTGATGACGGATAATTGAGACTTTTATTGAGGGAAGTTAGTCTAGAGAAAATACCAAAAAGATTTTTTATTTTTTATTTTTAGATAGTGTAGTAACTTTTCCTTGGTTTTTCTTCGGGCCACGGTTCTTTTTTCAAGGGTTTATCTTGAACCGGGTATATGTAGTTTTTGTTTATTTTATTTTTAGTTTTAGTTAAAATTGATGGGCTACGAGATAAAATAGAAAGAGTCCCTTGGCGTTAATACACCTGAACACAATCGACACTAGAGTGTAATGCCTAGTCTCAATGGTTTACTCTTGCTAAAGTGCCTTAAAGTTGTATGTTTGTGACTGACTTGAATACTGAAAAGAGAATATCTTGATAAATCAATCTGGAGTGAGTCATATGCCATGTGTGTGTGAGCTATATTGTATTCTTTGCTTTACATTTGATGCCTAGAACTTACACTGTGTGTTTCCAAAGCGCAATAGTAGCTCCATTCAGCCTTAAAAGTGATATAGACATTTCTTTGTTAAGCCAGATATATAACGTAAACCTACCTGAATATAATATCATAGTTAACCCTGTTGAGCCTATAAGCCTATTTCTTTGGCAACCACATTGCGGACCTTAACCAATTGTTTGAATAGCCTTCTGTTTGAACCCTTTTACCTCCTATGAGCACTTGAATGGCCTGGACATATGCAAAAGTTAAAGTGTGGGGTGGTGGTTTGGTTTTGAGTGGAGCCAATGAAATAGAGGGAAGGTGCAACTTTGAAGAATACAAGAAGAAGTGCCACTGATTTATTAAAAAAAATGTGAATAAATGTAGTAGTTGATAAGTGGTAGCTTGATACAAATGCACCGAAAGGAATGGGATGTTATAAATAAATTGTGGGGAATGTCTGGTTGACATAAGAATGATATAGAATGTTAATATGTTTTGTATTAAAAGTGCTTACGGAGGTTAGTCACTATATCCAAATATATCATACCCATCCCTTAGCCTGTATTAAAACCACGTGAATTCCTAATTGATCTTAGATTGGATAGGCTCGATTAATAGAGTATTACACTAGGGGAAAGCCTATAGTGAATCTTTCTCTCATGTGAATGTTCTTTTGAAGAGTGAGCGAATTTTGTCCATCTGAGTTCCTAATTGTTCTTAATCATGTTAATTATGGAACTACTCTCTTGTGTGATGTGAGGGCATGTGATTCACGAAGGAAAGGTAAGTCTTGACTTATGTATAGAGTAGTTTGAGTAAGTGTGAAAATGGCATGGTACGAGAGATTCGACTTCTCAGGCAAAGGTTGTTCACCACTAGGTGCAACCTTGGTAAATTGTTCAAGGTATGATGCATTAAGGGAAAAGCTTAGGGAAGGAACTTTGAAAGAGTATGGTGGATTGCTCAAGGACTAGCAATGATTTAAGTATGGGCTGTTGATATTAGGCCATATAGATGATATTTACACCTTAATATTACCATGATTTATTATTATTTTATAGGCGAATTGATGACAAAATATTCTAATTGGTGTTCTTTTGCTTCGCAGGGAATAATCTAAGTTAGGAAGCAATAAGAAAAGTTTTGCAGTCAATAATGTGAAGAAAACATCCAATCAAGAAGCACCTGATCTTAAAGAAGCAAAAATGGACTGAGCTGAAATCCACCGCGACCGCAGTGGGATCGCGGTTGGACCACGACAGACAACTAACGCGTGGTAGATTGTTTAACCTGCACCGCGGTCATGCCGCGGTCGTGGTGAACGGTTCGGTGCCATAAAATTTGGGGACCAAAGTGTAACTCAGAAAAAACTTATTCCAAACCCTTATAAACTCTAGGAGCTCGCCCAAGACATTGTTAAGCTTGTTTTTAGACTACTTTGGAGGCAAGAATAACTGTGAGAATATCAACCAAACATTAGAGTGTTTCTATCTCTTTTTAATTCTTGCAATTATACATTACGAATAACTTTGCAGTTTTATCTCATTTTGTTACGAGCAGCTAAACAATTATCTAGGGTTGATGGAACCAATTGTTGGTTGAAGTTTTGACTCAACTTGTTATAATCGAGCCGGATTTATTAGATGATTGTTCAACTACGTTTTGTATGGTGATTACTTGAATGGAACCTTGATTAATCATATCTAATTACCTCCTATTTCTTGAGAAAGAATATTAGGTTAGACTGCTGTTGAACAACATCACTTTTGGGTAATTGAAGAGATTCATTACTTGAACTTAAAAGTGGGTTTAGAGATAATGAAGCTTTGGTGGGATAAATTAGAGCTGTACATATTGTCAGTTAGAGTAGTTCGAGAGAATGCTCTGGTAAATTATTGTAGTTGATCGAGAGATAATTACAATAACACATAGCTCTTAATCCTCATAGAGTATTACAGCAAAATTATAGCGAATGAGTCAAGACCTAAACTAGAAATTGGGAAAATCGCTGCCCTAGACATTTTTACCATTGGATTATCTTTAATCTAGCATATTGTTATTTCTAATATTATTTGAAGTAGTTAAACATAAAAACCCAAGATTGATTGAGAAAAATCTTGCATCTAGAAATTGGTTGAGTGTATAATAGCGTTGCCAAAAAGTTGTAATAGATAGCTTAGTTCCCTAAAGATTCGACTCCGGACTTAAAAGGGGATTATATTTGCAACGACCGCTTTGTCTTTTAGACGGCATAGTTGGGCGTGATCACGGATATTGGGAAAAACTGATCAGTAGTGGTACTATAATGAAAAATCTACAGAAAAGCTGGCATGTGTTTGATTTGGTTATTGCATTTCATCTTTACTTACAACTTCCTTGACTGCTATCTGTTTTATTTACATATCTTCTTCATATGCTAGATTTTGACCGAGCAGAGTATGTTAAAGTAATTTTGCGCACCATGGTGGTTCTTTTGTGATCCATGACTCGATCAAATTGTTGTTCTGTACTTATTGGATTTTATGAATTGTACAGGTGATTAGCGAGTATCATTTATAATTCTTGGTTTTATGATCTCCCCGAGGTTAGTTATGTACATGTTGAGTATATGGGGTCGGTTGTACTCATATTACACTCTGCACTTAATTGTGCAAATCCAGGTGTCGGAAAAAGTTGTGGCTAGATGTGAGTGTTTTGGAGACACGAGGTGGAGTTGCATCTCAACTGTTGCGTTGGCGCGCTTGTCCTTTTTGTAATATTATTTTCATTCAGACAGTATCATTACTCTGTATTCTAGATTTGTACTTCTGGGTAGAGCTCATGACATTGCATTACCACTTTTGGGGATTTATTGTATTTCGACACAGTTATTCATGTTATTGGCATTAGAATTGTACTATTTCATTGCTATTTCTGTTACAACGGTATGTCGTTGTCATTTTATCATGCCTAGCAAGTGTGTTAAGAGCCATCACGATCGGTTTTGTGATTTTGAGTCGTGACAAGCTGATATCTGAGCCCTAGGTTTATAGGTTCTATAGGTCATGGACAAATTTAGTAGAGTTTTGCGGATTGGCAAGGAGATGTCTGTACTTATATTCGAGAGGCTACAGAACTGTTAGGAAAACTTCACTTTCTTGCATTCTTATCGTGCATATAGCAGGTTTAGATTATATTGATGTGATTTTCTAAAATCGTTTGTATTGAATAATTCGGATCTTCATGCAACGTACGTGCCGAAAAACTATATATATACCACTTATAAAGCTAGGTAAACATATTATAGGTTAATTTAATCTGCTTTGTAAAATTTTAATGCACTAATAATACCCAAAAAATAAATTATTAATTTTTGAGTATTGATAATAAATTATGCGCCGCCTATAATGATTTCTACTTTGATGTACCACTTGCAACATTGATGTTATAGTGATAGTCAGATTCAAAGTTTGCGGAGTGGGTCGTCATCCTTTTCATGTCTTTTGCTCTACTTGCCAGCGAGTGGGTGGACGGGAATGAGTCTTGGATGAATAATTCAAATATGGTATGGTACTACTAAGAAATCTAATACACTATATTGATTTAAATTGATCCTTCAATTAATTGATTAAACTTATCCATTTTCCAGTTTCTTCGCCACTAAGTGATAATAATAAAAGTTTTAGATGCCCATTTAATAATTTAATCCAATTATCAATTAGATTGTGCTGTCGATTATTTTTTATTCTCTCTTTGTTGACAAAGCTAACACGTGAGACTTTAGACTTTTGAAAAACAGAAAGCTTGATCATGGTTGTCGGCGCCACAAGGATGGCCACCACATTTGATCATGGAATTATTTTATTTTTAGATCATCTCTCTGCTAAATAGAGTATTATGTAGTCGTACTTTATAATTCTTACCGTAGAACCAAAGATGGACTCTGTTTGGGTTGAAAAGTTTGAAGTCAACTTTTATTCAAAGTTTGCAATTTGTTTTTGCCGAGTTCTTCTTTAAGCAATATTTTCTAGGGGTGTTAATGATTCGATTCAACCGGTAATTTTATAAAATTTGCACAAAATTATTTTTTTGGTCATTTGATTTTGTGTAAAACAAATTAGAATTTACAAAACCGTTACAGTCAACTCGATTTTTCTTTGGATTGGCACGATTCGGTGAATTTTCGGTATTTTTCTCAAAATATCACATAAGAGTCGATAATAAAAATTAGAATATGATAAGATACGTACTTATTTAGGATTTTGCAAAACTTTCAAAAAAAAATTGCAGTTTAAAACACAATGAATCAAGAGAATATGAAAGATAGCAATAATATAGATTTGTTCTACTACATTGTAAAGGAAAATTAAGTAAAGGCAAAAGAAATATAGATCACACGAGTTGAAATACATTAATCAAGATCAGACTCAAGAATAAATTCCATTGAAAGATAGAGTATATATTTACCGTGAAAATGGTAATAATAATTAAATTTGATTATGAGGTTCTAAAAATACGTGATCTATTTTTATGCTATTTGTGAAGCGATAGATGCTAAGTAAAAGATTAGAAATCAGGATTATTGCTTAGAAACGGTACGATAATCGAACCAAACAGTGAGATCGGGGTTCTGAAGTCGTCGATTGTGAGGCCTCGGGGTCTAGCTGGATGACCGATTCGGGGCAGTCAAGAGGGGGAGAGGGCTATGATGATGGCCCTTTATGATCAATGATAAGCAATAAATGAAGAACAATAAATAGAACGTAACGAATATAAGCAATAAATGAAGTAGTAAAATCAAGAGAATATGTTAAAGAGCGAAGAGAATGTTCTTGTGTATTTAGTATTGAGTAACAGATGTTTACAAATGACAAGGATTCCCCTTTATATATGAGGGGGAACATAGTACAAGAACATTAATTACAAAGATATGGGGTAGGTATAGCTACTCAATGCCCTGATACGGGTCAGAGCTAGCGTTCTAGGTTTTGTCAGCCCTAGTCATGCGCCTAGGGAACGTCCCACTGTTTTACCACAACCATTGACTTGCGCTGGCTCAAGGTTGGGCATCGATGCCCCTTCGGGATAAATCTCGAGCATGGTCTCGAGCCTTTGGAAACCTTGCTTACGAGGCATTGTAATGGCCGAAACTTGGACCCTCCGATTTTACCATATAAAGATAGTCCCCGCATTTCTTAGAGTGGAACGATAAGAGGCGACTATTAACGGGGCCTCCAGTTACGCTGCCACCCCCTATTAATGGAAGCCTCCTTGAACCATTTACTCATTCAAGTGCCTTCCAATATTGTTCCTCTCCTTTCACTTCTTTATACTCATCCATTGTTATCTCCCATATTTGAGGCTCGTGGCCTTAAGGTTACATGGTGGCGTTCTTATTAGTTAGTCCACGATCTTTTTTAGGGCTTTCCCTTATCGAGCGAGATCGCGTTGACCCGTTGTTGTTGTTACTGTTGTCATCGTTGGCTCGAGGCGATAAGATAGGGAGCCGATTTTTTTCGACTTAGGAAGATCTTTGGACTATACACCGCTACTTAGGAGGGTGTTCGGATTATACACCGCTGCTCACCTCCCTACCCAAGCCTGGTGTGGCACTTCATCCCTTTTGCTTTCCTAGCGCTTCCAGCCGGTAACTTGCATGGCACAATGTCCTAAGAAGAGGACTCAAAGTAGCCATGCAGGTAGGGCCGACGCTCGCCAAGTCTTCTACTAGGCCGTAATTTCCTCGGCCTGGTAAAAGCTTTTTCTCTTTGGCGAGCTACGGCTTTTACTTCATCTTTTTCTGCTTCTTTATTTCTGTGTATGGACCCTTTGTGGGATTTTATAATCATATGTACGAATCCTTCGCGGGCTTTTGTAACCATGTACTTATGAATATAAATATGTTTCTTCAATTTGTCTCTGATTTATGCTGTATCTCTTTTTACCTGCGCTTGTGGAGGATCCGAATACAAGACTCCACCGATGGGTGCGAATATCAAGCCCGAGTGCAAGCATTTGTACTGACCCTTGATTGATCAACTCGATTCCCTGCAAAACCCTTTTGCCGTACCTTGGACCGAGCCCGAATGTGTTTGATAAAAATGGGTTATTGGGATCCCTGACTTCGAGTTGACTGATAGTAGGATTTCGAACTTTTATTACGAGACCTATCCTTTTAGATCACGTAATAGGCTTTGAGGGGGGGGGGGGGATCTCGCTCGGATGCCTAAGAATAAAGATAGCCTTTAGGCTTTCGGGGGTAGTCCCCAAGTGGGGGTTCGCTTAAGCTTGGGCTACCAAGGGGACTTGCTTTGGACTCAGTGTGGATAGCCTTAAGGCGTTGCAGATAGATCCCAAATGAGGGCTTACCCGAGTTTAGATGGTATTTCGAGGCCAAGCCCATATGAATAGAGTTTTAGCGCTTATTTTTTTTTCTTAAGCGGAGCCCTTGAGATCGGGCACCATCTCAAGTCTCGTAATGATATTAATGGCCCCTTGGAGCATATCTTCTTTCTGGTAGAGGTCCTCGAGATCGGGTACCATTTTCGGACATATAGTGATGGCATTGGCTTCCTGGAGCCTAACTTCTGTTTGACGGAGGTCCTCGAGATCGAGTACCATCTCAAGACTTGTAGTGATATTAATTGCTTCTTGGAGCCTATCTTCTTTTTTATGGAGATCCTCGAGATCGGGTACCGTCTCGCGACTTACAATGAGGCAATGGTTTTCTTGGAGCCTATCTTTTTTTTTTAGGTCCTCTAGATCGAGTACCATCTCAAGGCTTGGTTGGTGCGGGGATATCTGACCCCAAAACATCATATGGCATTGTCAAGTGTAGGACACAGCTACGAAGTGACCGAGGCAATCCCGCTGGCACATTTACCCGAAGTGATTTCGGCCAGTATTTTTAATCGGCCTTTGAGGCAGGCGGATCGTTGCCGCTTTTTCCATATATAGGGTCATTTTTTCCCTTTAGGGGATTCCTCCATTCTAAGTAGTTATCCTCTTTTCCTGCATTAGGCCCTTCATAATTTCACTATTAAAGCTCTTGCCTAAATTCCTACTCCAGTTCTCTAATTTTACCAAATTCATGACTACTACATCAGGATCCATTCGGTTAGGTAGAGAGAGCTCCGCCTCAGGTTCTCGCCAAGTTGGCGGAGTACTGCTGATGCCAGACGGGCTTGACTCGGGGCATTAAAGGGAACTTCTCGTTAGAAAGGTCTCCCAATGCTCAGGTTCAATGGGATCATCCTTGAAGTTTAGTTCTTTGATAGGAGAATGACACTTTGAGTCGGTGAGGAAACACTGTGGATGGGGGAAAAGGTTGTACAATAGATACCTTCCCCGAAAGAGAGCATCACAGATTGTGTCGAGGGGTTTTTGAATGTGTAAACGTATCCTTTTACACTGGGTGTCCTTGACAGAGTTTTGCTTGACTTATGTTGAAAGTATCAGGTAATCTTGGCGCAAATTCACCTGTCATTTTGACGGATAGTGTTGATGATGAGGTTCTTTGCAGAGAAGGCAGGGCTTGAATTCACGGCTCAATCAGCTTATCAGGCTATACCGGCCTATTCACCATCGAGGTCTGCTAACCTTATGATGCCGGTTGATCACGCCTTTTATTGTTTATGATGAAGAAGACGGAGATCGGGAGCGGATTAGGCGATTCATCCGAGTACGGACTATTGATATTATTCCCGTAGAGTTCATGCCATTCCCTAAGGAATGGAATTTTACATGTAAGTGGTACACTCATGCCTTCATAGTTTTTTAATTATGGCAAAGGTGTGTTCCGTAAATGCACATTCTTTTACTTTTTTGCAACAATTTCATGGATGCCGTGCGAGGTCTCTGATCTGCTGGATTGGGCTTGGGAGTTGGCGATCCACTCGACTTACGATGAACGTAAGTGGCAAGCTTTGTCTAGGGACAGATGGGAAGCGAAACATCATGGTACGTGTTGTGCAATTTGTTCCCTTCCCTTTTTTTCATTTGGAAAGGCACTTTCTCCTTCTGTGTGATAAACCTGTTATTGTAGGCATCGGGGAGTCTTATGAGGCGAGGTCGTGCCCTCTCGGAGAGGGACAAGGATTGCCAGCTTCTGGGCTAAAAAATGATAATAATAAGTAAGAAATGCCTTTATAGGGTGACGGTGCTCAAGGCAAAGCGAACCAGGACCGGAGGCCCGGAGTGGAAGTATTGTCCGAGCCAACTGCTCTCATGATTTCTAGTTTTGGAAAGGCGTTTTCTCCTCCGTTGTCATGTTATTTTTTCCTTTGAAGGTTCTCTGAGGGATACTTGAGACATAGAAACGTATGCACCAAGCGACCGTGCCCCGACCAGGGTCGATTCTTTCAGAGCTGAGGGAGATAGACTAGCAGATGCGCTCGACCTTCGAGGAAGCCTAGCGGCTTCATTCTGTGGTAAGTTTTGGCATAGGCCTTTCGAGTTTCACGCTTTCCCTTCCTTATTAAGTTTTGTTTTAGGCCTTTGACAAGCTTAAGTCTGATCTGCTTCGTCATGAGGCCAGGCTGCGGAGAGCCCTTGATTGGGAGAAATCCTTTAGGCTCCTTTGCGATGAAAAGGAAATTGAGTTGGCATGCTTACTGTCTGAGGCAAGTCGGAGCTTGAATTATGAGAGCTACCTGAAAGAGCAGGTAGTTTTTGTTCTGTATGAGTGTGTGTTCCTTCTTCTAGCTCCAGAGGCTAATGTTTTGTTTATTTCAGTTGTAAAAAAAAAGCTGAGGACCTGGAGTGCCTTCGGAATGAAGCTGGTCGAGCAAGCGCGAGTATGATGAGTTAAAGACTCAGGCGGAGGTTCAGGCTTCATCAGGGAAGGGTGCTCTGGTTAAAGCCTCAGCTTTTGAGGTTCAACTTTGCTTAGCTCATGATAATAGCTCTATTTGCATAGATATGATTAAGAAGCTCAATTTTGAGGTTTTGAAGGTAAAGGCCGAGGTTGTGGATGCCCGGGCTAAAGCCGTAATGAGCCGAACTAAGGCTGACCAGAAATTGGCGATCTATTTGAAGGATGTTGCCAATGCTCAAGCGGAGCTGAGAAGGACTCTTGACTGCGAGGACCGAAGCAAGGAATATGCTCAGTGCAAGTCTCGAAGGAAAAACCTCGAGGAGATCCGCGCTAGGGGCTTTGACCTCTCGGAAGAGGTTAAGCGGGCGAGGGCAGACGAACGTGGTGCTCGGATACTTCGTTCGACACCGAGGATAGCAAAGATGAGGCCGACGTGCCATAGTCCCCAAGGGGGACATAAGTTTCACTTTGTGATTCTCGGGGACATAAAGTACGTTTGTAAATGGAGCTCGTGTTTTTTCGCATATGTTTATAAAAGGAACCCTTGGGGTTTTATTTCTTCTGCATCTCTTTTTGCCTTGAATTTAGCCAGATGAACTGGTCTTTGAGTTAGAAGGAATCCTTAGATTCACAGTGAGACCCTGAGGCTCAATGGGCTGGCTCGCAGGCTCTACGCGCTTGGCCGGTGCGACCTTTTAATATAAGCTGGTGTTCGAGCTTTTATGCTTTTGTTCTTAGGCATGTTTGATCAACTATTTTGGGTTCAGTCTCTGAGTCAGGTATCGACTTGAGCTCATTTGACCCTCAAGTTTTTGAATTTTAGGCTTACCATTAGGCTCTTACGCATTGGTTTGGTACGACCTTTTATGTGGGCTGGTGACAATGGCTCTTATGTTTTGGGCCGATCCAACCTTTTATGTGGGCTGGTGACAATGGATCTTACACTTCGGATCAATGTGACCTTTCATATAGGCCTTATTTTTCCCTAGTTAAGGATTTATGAGATTGTGTTTGCTTCACTCTTCGACGGTTTGATAAAAACCTCAATTATGAGTCGTTATGTGGCAATGATCGAGCACCTATGGAGGTTTGGCTTGGTGGGTGAGTAGCTCGAAGCCTGTAATTTAGAGTTGACATGGTAGAAGATCTTTTGCCTATGTCGAGGGTAGCTTCTTTAACCGGTTCTTTTCGAAGTAGATTCAAAGTATTGAAGGCCTGTGATTTTGTAGCAATGGTCGGGCATCTCGGAGTCACGTTAGCTTGGCTGGTACAACCTTGTGAATGTAGTCATTTGTGTTTGGCCAGAGCCGCTTAGTCCCGAGTGAAGTAGTTTCAGCGTCTATACCGAGGCTATGTCTTTTAGGGGTCTTACAAGTTCGATATATATCCTTAACTTTGAGATCAGGTTTATGCCTTTAGTAAGGTCTTACAAGTTTTACATGCTTTTGAGGTCTTACAATTTTGGATACTTGTTACAAGTCTAGTTCATGCCATGCTTAAGGTCTTACAGATATTGCCACTTGGTACAAGTGTGGTTCATGTCTTGCTTGAGGTCTTACATATATTGTTGTTGCCTTATATAGGTCTTATGACACCAAGTCTACCCGTTTGGGCTCATGGCCTCGTCTTTTTGATAAATGGCGATTGGCGACAGTCCCCGAGTCATCGAGGATTCCTTGGCTCGGGAACCATTACTTGTAAACTTGGTATTTCCTCATTGAGGGCTTATGATTTCGAGGCTTTCGACCGGAGGTCATATGGCCTTGAGTTTTTCATGCTAGTCCCCGAGTGTTCGAGACTTTTTTGGCTCTGAAGCTATTCTGTGATCTTGATGTTCCTTCATTGAGGTCTTACTAGTTAGGAGCTCTGACCCGGGGGTCGCATTATTCCGAGTTATTGACGCCGGTCCCTGAGTATTCAGGCTTTTTTGGCAGAAGAGCTATTTTTTACAAGACATACCGAGCTTCTTTGAAACGCAAAATGCTCTTGGGAAGTGTTCTTCGATTACTTGGTATAAGCATACATGACTTCGTTCTCAGGGGCTCAGTGATTCTATACTTTCATGATTCGTTCGACCGTTTGGCCTGGTACATCGTTTTACTATCGAAACCCCATTTGGCGTATCTTGGCCTTTTTGAGTAGGTGGTCTTCCGGGGGGATGCCCCCAGTATTCGAGGTCGACTGCAAAAGAATCCTTGAATGCTTGTTGAGTCTTCCTTAGGTAGCATATAGGTGTTGCCTTGTTAAAAACCTTACCGGTAAAACCCTTCTTCGATAAAAACCCGATCGAAGGAAAATAGTCCAACGCATGCTTTTGAAACCTCATTTGATAAGTGCTTCGGCCATTTTGATCGGATACCTACACTCAGGTTAGTGTAGAGTGTAATTGAATGAAAAGGGAGACGGTCATACCTTAGTGTAGAATGTGTCGGCTATGTTTCGAGCCCTAATATGGTTCAGTTGCTTGTGATAAGGATGCGATACGGTCTTCTACTTTGGTTAGTCGGGCTTAATCGAAGATGTAGTTCGCTATCACTATTTCACTATATGATTACCCTTTGTCTCCTTCGAGGGTGGAGGTACTGTGTCGGCGTTACATCGTGCACTACGAATATTTCTCTTGCCACATGTTGTTCCCCGTAGATAGTTTTAATACCATCCTTTGTTGGGAATTTCATCATTTCATGGAGGGTGGATGGTATGCTCTCATGCAGTGTATCCATGGCCTTCTGAGTAAGGCATTGTACCTCATGTCTCCTGCGATGACGTGAAATTTGGCATTTTGGGTTGGGCCGACCACATTGACTAGGAGGGTGATTTCCCCTTTCGTTGTTTCGCTTGGCATATTGAATCTGTTGAGGACTTGAGAGGCGGGTATGATTTGGTCAAGCAGTCTGAGCTGCTCTATCACCCTCGACAAGATAATGTTGGCCGAGCTACCTGGATTCACAAGTACACATTTAATTTGAAATGTATTTACAAGGAAAGAGATTACCTGTACGTTGTTGTAAGGCAGAGACAAGATCTCAGTATCCCCGTCTCTGAATGTGAGAGCATCCTCGGGTATGTAACCCCAAATTCGCTTTTCTCTAGTGATGGATATTTTTGTTCTTCTTATTACGGGATCATGTGGGGCATCGATGCCTCCTAAGATCATGTGGATAACATGTTGTGGCTCATTCGTTTCATTCTTCTGGGCCACCTCTCTTTCCCGGAATTGATTTTTAGCCCGGTCACTTAGGAATCCTCGGAGGTGACCTTTAATGACTAGTCTTGCTACTTCGTATTGGAGATGGTGGCAATCCTTGGTCCTGTGGCCCTACGTGTTGTGAAATTCACACATTAAGTTATGATTTCTTTGTGAAGGATCGAATTGTACAGGCCTGGGCTACCTGGTTGCTCTGATTTTTACTGATGGCGAACACGATATCTGATATGTCGACGTTGAAGTTGTATTCCGACAAGCGAGGCACCTCCATTGCCCCTGTGTGCCTATCGAATTCGGCTCTATTGACGAGTCCTCGAGGATTCTATCCTCGATCCATCCTTCGATCATTACAGGGTATGTTGCATCTTAGAGCATATCTCCCAGTCTTCGGTGTATAGCTAGTATGTTCCTTTGTTTGGCTTTGGCTCCTTTGCTAGAAGCCTTCTTGGGTATACTAAGCCCGAGGGGGCTCCTAGTTGGTTGTCCTCGACCCTGATTTTTGACTGATATCAGTTCCTAGCAGGATATTCAACCAAATTCTGTTTCAGATGCTTCGAAGCCATCGAGCTTCATTCATTTAGACCTTGAGTGAAGGAGTGCACTACCTAGTCATCGGAGACTGGTGGTAGTTCCATTCATTCTATTTGAAAGCGATATACAAACTTTTGCAGCATCTCATTCTCCCTCTGCTTGATATTGAAGACGTCAGATTTCCTTGTTGCCATCTTACTGAAGAAGTTCAGGGAAACTCTTTCTAAATGGGCAATAGCCAGCTGTCGTGCCTGCAGCAATACAAAAATAACGTGAAGGCTAACCTCTCGTTCTTCCCTAGTTGGGGGTTTCTGAACTTCTTGTTGGTCTCCTTGGTGCACGCTCCTTTTAGTGTGGGAGCTTATATCGACGTGTTGGGCATTGCGTGAGACCGCGTCCATGGGAATTAGCTCTGGTGCGTTCAAATGGTTTCGCGGTGGTACACTAACACCTGGAACATCCACACCATTTTCTCCATGGTTCTCAAGATTGTTGTTTACTGAATCAGATATTTTGACCTGAAATCAAAGATCTTGGGCAAGAAAAAACGTGAAAGATGACTTGCGTTGTATAGTAAAACAATCAAGAAAATAATCACTATTATTTTTATTCCCCGGTAGGCGCCAAACTGTTTACCATTAAAATGGTAATAACAATTAAATTTGATTATGCGGTTCTAAAAATACGTGATCTATTTTAATACTAATTGTGAAGCGATAGATGCTAAGTAAAAGGTTAGAAACCAGGATTATAGCTTAGAAACAATAGATAATCGAACCAAACAGTTGAGATCGAGGGTCTCAAGTCATTGATTGTAAGGCCTCACAATCGAGCTGGATGGTCGATTCGGGGCAGTCGAGAGGGGGATAACGGTTATGAGAGCTATGATGATGGCCCGTTATGATCAATGATAAGCAATAAATGAAGAATAATAAATAGAACATATTGAATATAAGAATAAATGAATTAGTAGAATCAAGAGAATATGTTAAAGAGCGGAGAGAATGTGCTTGTGTATTTAGTATTCAGTAACAGATGTTTACAAATGACAAAGGTTTCCCTTTATATATGACGGGGAACATAGTACAAGAGCATTAATTACAAAGATATGGGGCAGGTATAGCTAGTCAATGCCCTGATACGAGTCAGAGCTAACCCTCTAGGTTTTGTCAGCCCTAGTCGTGCACCTAGGGAACTTCCCACTGTTCTACCATAACCATTGACTTGCGCTTCCTCGAGGTTGGACACCGATGCCCCCTCGGGATAAATCTCGACCGTGGTCTCGAGCCTTTGGAAACCTTGCTCATGAGGCGTTGTAATGGCCGAAAATTGAACCCTCCAATTTTACCGTATACTAAATTAAAAAAAATTATAATATATAACACATTACTTAATGCACCCTT